>JAQIVE010002748.1:0-18811 GCA_034698285.1 Sminthurinus bimaculatus | reverse complement strand
CCTCCTGGTCTTCTCCAGGTTGTTCTGTTCGTGCCAGTTAATCGTGTGATTAGTAGCTGGAGATTTTTCCGGGAGTGCGTGTACATGTTTGCTTTGTATTTATCCGGAGGGAAAGGTCGCAGACGGCACAAGTCTGGCTGGACAAATAATACAGTGGACAATGACTAACATATGTATGAAGAGGAGCTGGAAAAAACCTGGATGGTTGGAACAGCTGTGAGGACTTTCCCCTCTGTATCAGTTTCTCTTTGTCTAATTTGATGTGACTGGAGGAGAAAGCAGAAGGGTCCTTCTCCTGTCCTTCTTTCACATCCTTCTTCCGTTTGATCTTGACCGTTGGTCTCTTTTCTCAGTTCTCACTTCCGTTTCCCACATCTGTTTGTCACAAAAATTAGCGCAAAATTAGGTCCGAAACTCTCATTTTTTCTACGGATTCTCCGGATTTTCTGCAAGTTTTTGTAGGAAAACAATGCTAAATATATATTTTTCAGCGTTAAACAAGAAGGGAAGGTGAATTTTTTGCCAAACCTCTCTAATTTTTGGTGCTACAACCTATTTACTGGATACATGCTAGTAGTTTTTATTAGAAGATTGTGTGTGTGTGTGTGTGCATCGTATATACAAAAGAGGGGATGAAAGGAGCGTAATTAAGTGGGAATGGGGCATTGAAAGGTGTGAATCGGCCCCGGATTTCCACGCACCTTTTATCTCCCTCTCCGTCCATCTTGTTGCTCTTCTTCTTGTTCGTCTACTCAAGGGCATCTTAATCTTAATGACGGGGCTTTTAGTTGAAAGGGAATTGAATGCGGCCGTTAAAATGTTTATGACTGTCACTACCAAGGGAGAGAACGAGGGTGAAGAGTATGTACAATGTACAAAGTCTTGGTCCTTGTGTTTGCATTGCTAATGCCTGTAATCCGTATCCATTTAGAGAGGATACATGTAAGAAATCCCGTCTGGCTGTCCGTCTACATATACAGGCTAAAGATTGAGTGGAAACTCCAAGGAAACGAGAAGCAAGGTGAGAATTTATTTCAGCGGCGTTGTACTTCTACAAAACACTATATTTATGTACATACAGAAACATAAAGACGACAAGGATAAACAAAACAATTCAATTCCTCCATTCCCGTGTTTACACACCGTCGTTCTTTTTTGCACCTATTCCATCATGTTATTGAGCTTGGTTTGGTTTGGGTTTGCAGCCCTCCCGGTTGTTTATTTGCTTGTCCTCAGCATGTAAATGTCGGGAGTTGTCTCTGTATTTGTCTAGTGGTTGGTTCTTGGTCTCCTAAATTTGATGTACGAAAACAGTGTATAAATATTGGTACAAATAGATGTACACAAGTATCAGGATGAACAACAAGAGGACGAGAGTTGTGTTTGCGGCTGAATATGCAAGAATATGGATTTGGAGAACGAAGAAGACTTTTGCCGGGACGTGAAATGGGATGCAGAGGGAATTGGATGGGATGGAATGGAATAAGATGAGATGGCAGTCCTTGGATTAAAAGAGAGGAAAGAGGAGAGACTGACGAAGATGAAGAAGGGGTGGAGTAGAAGAAGAGGAGACGACCAAGTAGATAGTAGATAGATAGATGGATACAAGGAAGGGGGAGGAACTCATTTGGTCGTCTGTTTTTAAGAGGATTAATTTGCTCCTTGTTTAAAATCTTGGTGGATTCCCTCCCAAAATGTTCCCTCCTCACCAGCTTAACAGTCTTGCCAGGAGCTTAACTCACTCTCACTCTAACCTTATACAAAATGCAGTCATTGCTTCCTTTCACTGTATATCCTCTAATTGTAATTGTAGAGTGTGCACAATTTTCAGTTTAATGAATTTCCACGACCTTCACATAATATACATGCATAATATTTGTATAGAACTCCTTGAACAGAAAACCAAGGATTACAAGACATGCATATATACAGTCAGAAGAGTATAGGGATGAAGGTGAAATATGTATAGAAAGCTAGGTTGAATATAGGAAGACTCCTCATCAAATGGAATGGAATGGGATTGAATAAACTGGGATGTGGGGACTGACTAATGCTGTTGCTAATTTTGTTGATGGTCCACATTTTTCCATCACAGCTGATGACGTTCTTCTATCTACAAATTCTCTGATTCCACTTTCACTCCCAACTTGACTTGACTTTTCGAGATTTTAATTCGGATTCTGGTTCTGATTTTCCAGTTTGGACTTGGACTTGGACTTAACCGCACAACTTTGGCTTGGCTATCAGGCCAGCCCATTAAATTTTAAGAGGGCCCAAGCCCAATCCAAATCTCAAGAAAAGACAAGACAAGGCCAACTCCCATTAATGCACATTATTTTCCCTGTTTGATTTTAATTCCACGTCCATTTACATTTTATAGTGGAAAGTTTGATTAAAAAACCAACTGCAAGCTTACACTATTCTGTACACTATTTTGGATGGAGAAATGAATGAAAAGTGATTTGATTTTATAGAGAATACTTATTGGTACAAAAGTTGCTTATAGTTTGGCTTTTCTTACCCGTCGATGAGGGGGACCTCCCGGAGGATTTGCTGGACAGTTTCAAGTCTGCCACGGGGAGAAGTGGCAATGTCCTCCATTATGGACAGGGGCACTCCCACCCCCACGCCCACTGCGGCGCCCAACAGCAACACGCAGCACACAAAGCACCAGTGCTTCATCTTTAAATCCACACCTGCAAACAAAACAAATCATATATATTTGTAGACCATGTTTTTTACAATAAATACATGAAAAATACACAAATCAATAAATTACGCACAATCATCTCAAGTATTATTCCTAAAATCCTGATACATTTTGTAGAGCAGCTCAAACAGTTTTGATACTTAAGGCTTGCAGATCTTTTGGCTCAAAAAAGAAGTTAACGCCAAAAATGGGAAAAGACATTAAATTTTGGACATTAGCGAAAAAATGTTGTTTCAGATTGGAGAAATGTAGGCAAGTTTATGCAAGTGGAAAGATGGATGGATGGAGAAACAAAAACAACAGAAAAAGGAAATCAAGACGAATGGAAAAAGTTGGCAGGAGACAAAGTTTCTCATTTGTACTCAGTTTTACGCCCAAAATGTAAAAAACCTGTAAGTTCTGTACAGACAGTTTTTTTCTGAATTTTTAATGGTATTTTCTGCGATTCTTTGTTTTGCTTTTATTATGATCATTTTGTTATTTTACGTTGAATTTTGGTCTCTTTTCTTTCAATGTTCAATCTACACACCTTACTAAATATTCCCCAAGTTTGTCATCATAATGGTGATTATTGTTGTTGTTATTATGAAGATTTGAGTTTGGGTTGGCCGTCATTTGAGGCTTTAAAACCACAGAGGAAACCCAAATCAAAATCACAATCAGAATCCGCTGTGGTCTCATCTGTACAACTCGGGAAATGGAAATTGAAATTCGGGCTGTGATAATTGGAAAGTGTAGAAAGTTTGACGCGCGCCTTCTTTCCCTGGCACTTTCCCTTTGTCTTCTCGTCGTCTCTTGTCCCCGGGTAAAAGTCTTGGGTCTACGGGTCTCTGGCTTTGGCTTTCTTTATCCCCGTCCTTCCCCGTATTTTGAATTCTAGGGGACCTCACAAACAATGAAACAAAGGATTATTCTCCCCTGCTTTCACTTTCACTCATTTTCATTTCTCCTTTCTCTCTTTTGCTTTCTCCCAGACTTGAGACCATACTCTAGATCAAGTGAAGACCTTAATATAAATCCGTAATTTTCAGCTCTATTTCTAGCTCTAATTTGCTTATCATTGGAAATTTACAAAAAATCATTCAAAATTTTAATGCTGGAGTGACGGACTTAAAATTCAGGAAAATAAGACAGAGACAAATTGAAAATCTATTTTTTGCGGTGGCTTGACGCCACTTTTCTAAAACACAAAATTTTGTGTCGGTACTACAATCAGCAAGATTGCACTTTAATTTTAATTCTGCTCCGCGTCCAATTTTTTACGCTCCTGGCGTTTAAAAAAATTTCCTTGGCATGAGATCATTTTGAAAATTGTCGGGATTTAAAATTACGCTGCTGAATTTTATGAAGAGTCTGTTTCTGGTTTTAGAGTACAGTGCCAAAGAACATGCGAGTACAAATTATCTGTCTACAAATAACTGAAACGCGTCATTTTTCCTGTGCCAAAAAACCCGGGTAGTAGAAAAGAGCCAAACAGCATCATTCACTGGCGTGACAACCTCAAAAAGTGAAGGAAAAGCCAAAGACAAAGACGGATACTCTGAGCTCTAACACGAAAATACTGATATATGGCGGGAATAAAGAATAAAGAGGTTTTGAAGAGAGGCTGAAAAAATTGGATTTGAAATTCGAATCTGCCCGGGTGTCCTGTTTTCATATTTAAATTACAAGACTATGACATGACATGGCTTGACAAGACAAGGCAAGACGAGACGAAACGAGATGAGACGAGACAAGACAAGACGGAACAGAAAAAAAAGACTAGAAGAGGTGCCAGGTGTGTCACATCACAAGGATTTCCACTTCACTTTGTAAGTTGTTGCCCTCTTTGTCTCTTTCTCTCTCATCACGCCAAGACCTCTCTTTAGACAGATTGCGGTCTTTCCTTCTTTTCTTGGATAGGCGTGAGGACAGGAGCCATTCCATTCTATTCTCATCCATTCCATGCAGTCAGCCTCGACTCAACTCGACTCAACTCTGGCAGCATCCCCGCTTTTATTTTTATTAATGAACGTCATTGTGCACTTTAAAACATTTGTTTGCTCACCACCTGCCGCTTTTTTCCCTTTCATTATTTGATGCTTTCACCCCTTCTTCTTTGTCTCCCGCTTTTAACCCACCTTCTGCCCTTTTTCTCCCCTTTTTGATGGAATAATTCCCTAGCATGCCATTTCATGTCCTCTCCTCTCCTGACTAGTCACATCAAGTCAACCTTTTAGCTGCATTAGACTCAACGTCAGTATCACATTACACTAAAAGTGTGTTGGGGTGTTCAATAAGTTTTGTCGTTTTTTATGTCCTCAACTGGTGTGCAAATACCGAGCTCGTATGTTATTTATGCCATGTAATTTTTACGAGTTGTAAGATGAAAGTTTTATAGACATTTTCCAATTTTGTAAAATTTCAGAAAATTTTGAAAAAACTGAGACTTATTTTCAAATCTTGCTAGTTTTAATATTATGACCATCAAAAATTTTCGAAAAAATGGAGAGATTTATACTGACCGAAATAGTCGGAAAATGGGGCCCACCTTCTAATATGAGGGATAAAGGCGTCTAATGCTGGTGTAATTAATTAATTTTGGGTCCTTGAGTATTATCCAAAAAACGCCAAAAACTTGTCAAACACCCCTGCGTATGCTACATATTATTGAACATGCAGCTCTCTCTTGACTGGCGTGTCAGCCTTCAAATCCTTTTCAGTTTGTCAACGACCCGACTTTTTAGCCTTCAGCTAGCGGGCGGAAATAGCACAAGTTGGATTAAAACTGAAGCAGCAGCTATTTGTAGGGACTCCATCTCATCCTCCGTAATTTTCCTTTTTAGCCTATCATTTGTCTAATATGTACACATAAAAGAAGATAAAGATGGACGGGAGGAGATCACAAGAATTTCGGGAGGAGATTGCTATAGACTTATACATTCACATCAGATGTAGACTCGCATCTTGTCCCCCGTATGCATGCAGCTAGAAAGCTTTTTAATCTTTTGCATCAGTTCAAGTTGGATGAAAAAAACCGCTGGGCTTATTGTTGTTGTTGTTGTTGCTATTATCATGATTATTACGGCTCTTTTATATTTAAATGTTGACGTCCAAGGGAACAAAGAGTTGGTCCTGCCGACAGTGCAGATAGATAGATAAATTGAATTGCAGATTTTTCGAGGGCAAAGCAGGCACACACTACATACAGTTTTTCAATGGACAATGGATGTCGGCATAACTGAATAAACTGAATATAAATCCCTTTATTTATATAGTCTGCACTTGCAACATGCTGCAATATGTACAAATGCGCATTTAAATGTCTCGATAAATAAATGTCGTTAAAATGGAAAACAAAACGAAAACAATGCCCGCCTCGGGTTTTTTTTGTCTCGTACATATTTTTAAATTGCTTTATCAATTTATACGGACCATTTTTGATAAACTTACCCTGTACGTTAAGAAAAATGGTTGCTTAAAGACTACAAGAATTTTTAAACGTGGTTTTCCTCAATTTTTTTATAGGAATTAAGATAGCGAAAAAATGATCAAAAAACTAACCTCGATTATCACGAGAATTTCCGAGGCCGCCGTCGCCTCCGTCTCCGTCCTTACTGTTCGAACTGAGGGAATCCTGTTCGATAAGACTTCCGCCGTTTATCCGAACCGCAGATCCGTTTTGGCCGGACTGCGGCAGACTCACCACTGTTGAGAAACCAACCGGACTCACGCGACTCACATCCGGTAGTTCGATCGCATTTGTTCCCTGCAAAAAATCAAAAAAAAACACCGGTCATTATTTTCCGTTTTTTTCGATAAATTATCCGATTTTTTATCATACTTTTTTTAAAGCTGTTATTATCCGATTTACTTTATAAAAAACACGAAAAATCTCACAAAAACAGAGACTTTTAAATTTCAGATGTACTGTACGTATATTTAGTACTTTCTCCGCACGGACGACTGTACGGAGAAAGCATGACGGAATTGAGGGCAATGAGCGAGTTCCTACGTATGAATTTTTGACCACGCGATGACTTTCACTTTCTCTGCTTTCTCCACTTTCTCCGTGCTTTCACTCTACTTTCTCCGTACTTTGGCTATACTTTCTCCAGTCCATGTCGGTCTTCGTGGAGATGGAAATGCCGATGGAAAATTTCCCAGGCCCTCGGAGAAAGCAGTATGTACATATATGGAACCATGTCCGTGGAGAAAGGAGAGGACATATTTTTGATCTGATGATAGTTGGAGAAAGTTTTCCCCTTGCCATCTTGCCATCGCCTTTCGCTGTCTTTTTCGCTATGGTATTTCCACGGAGCTCTGTCCTGCTTTCTCCGACTTTCTCCGTCCTCGTCTCTATCGTTTCCGCTGTGTAGTTTATTGTCATAGTTTTTCCTCTTAAGGTAGATTGCTGCATTACATTACATTCTATTGCATCCCGTGGAATCACATTGCACTGCATTCGTCGCTTTCTCCAGCTTTCTCCATACATACAGTTATAGACGAGGACGTCTTGGAATTTCCTACTGGATATTCCGTATGTACAGCTGTATATACACATATGAATGAATGGCTGTTGTTGGCTGCCCATATGCGGACAGCCATTTGCTCAGCCTTTCTCCATGCACTTTTTGTTTTACGACGTCCATTCCCCAACACAATCACAATCATCTTCACATACACATTCTCATCATTTCCCCCGCATGAATTCCTTCATCCATTCATCCATTCCCTTTCTCTTGTGCTTTCTCCGTAGTTGTCTCTCTTTTTTGCAAAAAGGAAAAGTCCGGTGGGAACCTTTAAAATAAGGGGAATTGGAATTTTTATCCAGCAACTTTCACCATAACTTTCTCCATCCAGATTCTCTCAATTTTTTTTGTTCATTTTCATTTTATTTGATCAATCAAAATATACATCCCACATATCTATGTACGAGTATATGTAAGTATATTAAATGGATATGACGGCAGTTTAAAAAATTTAGTTTAAGTTAAATTCGGATTTTTAAGGGGCTTCCCAAATTTTCATTTTGGAATGAAAATGAAAATGAATGAAGGAGAATTTTCATTGTCCTCCGTTTTGTATTGTGCTTGTGTCATTTCCGAGCTTTGAAACCCGACAAATCAATATCAATATGAAAAGAGGAGGCAAACAATGGACAAAGTGTGTAATCAGAATCGATTTGTCCCTGGTGAAGAAGCTGGGATTGGGATTTGGATTCGGATTGGGATCGGAGACCAGAGCAAAGCATAGTAAAGCAGAGAAAAGC
The DNA here is from genome assembly GCA_034698285.1 of Sminthurinus bimaculatus. Classification (NCBI taxonomy): domain Eukaryota; kingdom Metazoa; phylum Arthropoda; class Collembola; order Symphypleona; family Katiannidae; genus Sminthurinus; species Sminthurinus bimaculatus. Next base: position 10,850 of record JAQIVE010002748.1, on the reverse strand, counting down.
CAGTTGTTTGTGTGTCCTGGAAATTGCGTAGAATTGGGAATCAAAGTGAAAATGAAAGTTTATTGTATTGCGGGAGCGGCGGGGAATTTGCCCAGCCCAGCTTTGTGTGGATGTACGCATTCAGCCGTCCATTTCAGCTATACGATTGCCAACCAGGAGAAAGCCGGAGAAAGCGAGAGAAATTTCGGGAGTAGAACTCAACTCATTTTCATTTCATTTATTTCCATCCTGCGCCTCGGCATTCCGTCTATGGCTGGCCGTCATTCCGTGAATTATGCAACGAGGTGAAATTTTTCTCGTAAATTTCCTCATTATCACTTTCAAATTAAATCCCAAGCCCAGCCGCACTGCAATTATATATATGTGTGTCTTTACCACCTTCTCGGTGTTTCACCGGTCAGGATAAATAATTCCCCACTTTCACCCTGTCATAATTTTAATATGGAACGGGCAAGAATTCCACTCGCGAATTGAAATTGCCAGTGGACAAAAACATAAAATTGTACGGGTAGAATTCTTTAATTGTTTTACATCCTCGCGCAGTTTGTTCTTTTATTTGTTTCAATTGCCTATTTAATCACCTCTCTTTCTCCGCTTTCACCGCTTTCACTTTGTTTAGATTCGTGATGTTAGGCGTTGTTGCGGCGGCCAAGTAATCACAAATCCTGGGTGAATAATTGTAATATCCTTGTCATATCTTCAATGTGGAGAAAGTACATATCCGCGTGTGCTTTCACCACTTTCACCCATATTCATATTAGTAATAGTGAATGGCGTCACAATAAAACCGTTGGAATGCGGGTTGTTTTTGTGAATTTCGGGTGATTAAAGGCGGCGAACGACAGAATATCTGTGCGAATTTTGCCTGTGCTGCGGTCGGCGTTAATTATATCGCCTATTTGTTCCAAGATTAATTATGGCTTTGATTTTAATTTTTAGTACAAAGAAGGAAAAACTTCGCAATTAACTAAAGCTCGAAGCATTGTCCTAAAGTGTTTTGCAAGGATTTTCCAGGGTTTCAAGTATTTTTGCACATAAATAGACGCATTTCACGGTGATATGTCATGAATGTTTTACTTTGCCTATTTTGCAAAGAACGAGATGGTCGTTAGAAAAATCTGCCTTATATCCTTGAATTTTTCACGCAGCGGTTAAAACGCAGTTAACTACCAAATGTGTGCAAAAAAATTAAATGATGTTTCCAAACCTGTCGCCGATTATTATCTTCTAGTAAAAATAAAATGCCTCACGTTTTTCAATTTGTTTTGAATAGCCAATGCACTATTACCAAATAATCCAGAAGTTTTTCGTATCAAGATTACTTAATGTAAAAATGACTTGATGAAAAATAGTGTAAAAACTCATCGTGTTTGCGTGCATGAAAAGGTATTATTTTATACTAACCAATATAGGCTGGAAAAAAGATAAAAAATCAATTGTTTTTTTTCACCTTTTGTGTTGATTTGAGGTCACATTGATTTAGAGCGCTCTGTCACCGATTATAGATTTTTCATGCATTCTTCATTCTTTACCTTGAAGTAGTCGCAGACCAAATACCATGTTCACTGTTCACGTAGATACATATGGGAATTGCGTCTCAGTGAAGTGGAGGTCGTAGTCACCCATTTCTTTCGACGCTCTCTTGATTCATTGTATGTTGATGGACTTTAATTGAAAATGACTATGCTAAATATCCATATATGTCATTTGACTACATGTGGACTGCTTAAATACATAGCATATTATAATTACTTGCATTCCTTTACCTGTATGCAGTATGCAGGTTTTTGACTTAGTGTTCAGGTTTTGAGAAAAAATGTCTAATATCCGGATTCTTATTTTCCGGAACTCAAACTCGATTGAGAGGAAGAGGTACATACCAGTGTAATTTTATGTAAGACGGCTGTAAGATTAAAAGATAAGTTAATGAGAGCATTTACCCCAGGCCCCAGATGAAACGAATCCTTTCGCTTTCTTGTGTTAATGATACGCTTTCACCGAGTTCTTTGATTGCTTCACCCTCTTCACCCGCAACGAAGAAGCAAAACTAACCTGGCTGGAGAAACAACACACAAGATGGCAAACACATGAACCACCACTAAAATTTACCCGCATAATTCTAAAACCCGGGGTTTTTCCTGTCAATAGATTCACCGCTCCTTCACAGAGGACACTTTCAACCTGCTTCTGACTTTTGGTTTTACAGATCTGTTAGGAGTTGCAAGTACTGATATATACTGGGAGCTCTGAATTTTTGATAAATATGACCTCTCTCATTGTGGTACTAACTATATGTATATTAACTATGTCTACGGAGATGCAGATGCAGGAAGAGACCAGGAAAGATGGCAATAAAAATGAACTGATCTGATATATTTATGTTACTCCTGTAAGATTATGATGGATGAAAAACGTTTTGGCTTGCCTTAAATCCAACCTGCCATAAATTTTATATGAATTTCATTACATTACAGGGGTATTAATTTCCGATCCGCACAAACATTTTCATTTTCGTACATACATATCAGGGAATTGGCCATTACTCAATGCCGTCGGAACAGGCCAACATTATCTCGTGAAATATGTCCAGGCTTCCGTCCGCCTTAATATTTTAATGTTTGGCTGGATCTCAAAATCGTTAAAAGTCGCGGTCAACATGTTCAGATTTATGCATCGTTAGACAACAAATTGTTTGGAAAATTTCAAATTCCATTGAAAATAGTTATTGGCATTGGTAATTATGGCTTGTGCTTCATTCTTTAGTTAACCGTACTTGTACATACGTTAACTTATGGCAATTAAATGTAAGACAAACATCGTTATCAAATACTCTATAATTAATGCGCAATCTGTATTGAGGACCGTAATTATGCAATTTTCAGAAACTATACGTAAATACACATAGTTACATAACGATATCTATTTATAACATGCATAACAGCATGCAGGAGGTTTGACATTTGAAGCAAACAACCCTTATTTATTTTAGTTTTAATTATACTTTAGGTATTTTTGTTCTTATTTTAGTCATGTCAAAGCCTAACAACGCAATGGTTAGGATCTCAATTTTTTATATATTTTTATTTAATTTTGATGTTGATCCCTGTGTATCTATAGTTATGTAGGTAAATAAGTATGTTTCTAGTCTGTCATGCGTTAAACAGAGATTTAATATTCCAGAAAATGTTGGTCTACTTGTCTTGTGTGCGTTGTAAACGTCTATATGAAAATATGCAAGTAGAACCTGTCGATTGTAAAGGAAAAAATGAAGGAAAGATAAATACATAGTATGCAATTTCTAAAAGTGGAGAGTACGTGGTGGCTTTTCAAAGCTTGGAGGATTTTACTAGATACTCTTACAAGAAACTATTCGTCTCCTTATATGGTGTACTTTGTACATGCACCTCTGGAGAAATGAAATCTAAGAACCGGGTTTTTCACCCTGGTCTTACAATCACCTTGGAGTGTCCCCATGCTTAACCTAACACCCATTCAATTACTTAAAATTGAACTTTATCACCGTTGAAATTGAGTAGATATACATGTTCAGGTTAATAGCAAGAGGGCACAGTATTTTTAACTTTTACCCACGTTTACTTCTTGACTGCCGCAACTATGTAGTTAAGTGGTATCTGACCATTTTTTGATATTTTCTTTGCTGAGCTCATGAGGTGAAGCCGTTTGTTTCCATTACAACTGGTGGTTACTTAAATTTGCTCACTTGCTGGTGTACGTCTTGAAATTTTGAGGTTTTATAAAGGACATATGTATGGAAGACCTCGTATACATATACATATTGTACACAATAGTTAAGTATGTATGTCTAGTATCATTTGCTATTACTTTAGGTGGGCAATATCCAAACTTTTATCTTAATTTTCATGACATGGTCATATCGTATAGATTATTTCATGTCGCGTTTTAGTGGTTCCCTAATTAAACAGTTTTAGCGTGCTACAATTTTTTCACGATGTCTAATGTATGTGAATAAGCATTATTAAAATTTCAAGCTCGTGCGTCACTTTAATTGATTTTATAAAATATGACTAAAAATATATTGTTTTGATCGCTATTATCACCTAGTATCAACATCGAAGCACAGTATTAGTTAGTTTTCCCTCAAATAAATCAAGTAACAACTGGAAACAACAAACGGAAATGGGGATATTTTGTTCAATGTTGCTTGTAGGATTTGTCCCGTTTTTCCAATCTCAAATGTACTTCTCATGTCGTTTCTGTCGATTGATCAATTTTGCATAATTAATACATACATAATGTATTAATTATGCAAAATTGACCAATCGACTTACAATTAGTCGGATTTTTGACCCCAAGTAAAATATTCGTACATATAATAGATGGGCAGAACCGAGGTTAAAAAAGGATAGGGGATGTCAGGTTGTGACCAGAATAACAAGTTCCCTCTTTCAATCTATTATGGTTCTATATGTATTTTACAATATTTTATCCAGGGTTTGTTTGTAGGGTCAAGTCGTAAATAGAATAAATTTATGGAAGGACATTAGCCCTGGAATCTTAATGCAAATATAAGCTTGTGCTTACAACCTACTGACAGTAAAGAAGGAAAATGTTAGAATTAATGAATGTCTATGTCCACTTAACTTTACAAAATGTGTACGCATGTAAGACCGCAAATATGTGATTATATGTTTCCTCAAGCAAACAGTAAAAAGGAAACTCAACGCGGGTGCATAAATACTGATATAGCAAGATAACTAAGGAGAAAAGGCCGGAGAGAGCCAAGCAGAGGCAATGGGAGAGTAAATACATATACATTATACATATTTAGATACTTACAAATTATATAGAGGTTCTAATGAATTCTGTGGTAAATTAATTAGCCACAAAATCCTATGCAATGTTTTGCCCATACACAAAAGTTCCAAAAGCTAACTTATGAGCTTTAATGGATTTGAGTATTTGGTATTTGGTTGGAGTGAATAGATGGGCAAATGAATGAATGAACGAACGAACGAATGAGCTCATGCATGCATTTATCGACGGGTGGAAGCTTTGAAGCATGTTGTATGGAATTAGAATGCTCTCAAATCTCTAAACAATTGTGAAAATAAAAGGGAGAAAGTACTATGGCACTGCTTTAATCCTTTGCCTTTTACTATCTCTCTCTTAGTTACTCCTTCCCTCTCGTGCTTTGGCTTTACCACAAAATTCTTTGGCCTTTCCTTTATTCTGCATACATGTCGTTTGACTTTCACTTCTTTTTATTTTATCTTTCTCCTTTATTATCATTTTATTCACTTTTGTCTCTACGTTTTGACTCTCATTACGTCACTTGTATTAGTCTGAATCTTGTTTCGCTACTTGAATTTATTCCAAAGGCCCAAACGAGCGAAGCCACCATCACCAATTTTGAATGGCTGTCACACTATCTCCGTCATTTTCATGCTGTAAGTACGAAAGAGACCGTTTGCGTGGCAAACTTTGCAATTGAAAGTGTAGCCGTTATATAAATCTTTTTTTCCATCTACTTTTATATAACAACCTACATCTGTATTTATTGATATAATTACAGTACAAATTTCATATTTATTTTCCTTCGAGCACCTTAAAAATCTAGAAATGCAAAAACTACAACATTTTATGAATATGAAGGTGGTTTTTCGTCGGTCGTATCTTTTGATTTGCATCTATATTGTATATTACATCGGAGCTGACTTCTTGTTAGCGTTGCCGTTTTTCTTCGCCAATTTGTAAATCTGTATTTTCCGACATTATTTAAACGCACGACATTTTGAGCTCCACAAGCCCTAACTATAGCACTATAGCAAAATCTAAAACAGATGTTATGGCCTAAACATAAACACAGCCAAATAAGTACAGAAATGTGACATTTAAAATGGAGTAAAATGGCGACAGAGCATAGCATAGCACAGCGCAGCACACAACACCACACTCGATTTTCATTCATGAGGGGACAAAAACCTCAATGAATAATTTACTTGTTTTAAGAGAGCGCCCAGAACATTCTACTGTGTACGGTGGTATTTATGTATGTTTGTAGGTGTGCACTATGTATAGCGTTTGCTTGCTTGCGTAATGGAATGAAAATTGGAACGAGAATGGAATGAAATGACACGGAACAAAATGAAATAGAACTTTGAATTTGAATCTACACAGCAACCCAATTCAAAAGGCAATGTATACGCAAAATAAATGTAAGTAAGTACTCGTAAGTAACTACTGTGTGAAACGCAAGAGAAAGTGAAAGCCTGGATAAGGTTAGTAGTAAAAGTGAAGGAGGCGGAAGAAACCCTTGAGCTTCACCGAAAGAACCGAATTTAGAATAACTTGAAGAGTTATTAAGCCATACGCAGCATATACAATCTACAATCTATGTACATACATGAATACACCTACACACGCAAATTTGAGGATACATACAGAACAAACACACACACACAGATCTTACATAATAATTTGCATAAACCATAAACACTTTAGACTTGACGCGATGTCTTATGAATCTTTTGTATAATAAATAGTTATATAAACGTATGTTTATATGAATCAGTTTTGAACTATCCGTTATACAGTTCATTATAATATACAAAGAGATGGCGATATGCATTCGCATTTTATCAATGCTTCATAAATTTTTCGATCGCAAACACACACATTACATAGACATATTTACTACTGCAAAAATTCTAACAGTGTGCACTATTCAACTCTCTTTCCAACTGTTTATATGTATCTTGTATAGTTATGTAACGTTACACAGGTCGAGACTTACCTTTTAGCCATTAGGCAAAAAGTCCCGTTTCTTTGAAAACTAATAATACATAATACTGCTCCACGGTCGGACTCGTAAGTACCACAATATATGTATTCTCTCTTCCATAATTTATTAATACTCCTACACCATACACCATATATGTAGATAAATATACGAGACCACATCATCATATACTTGCCATCATAACTAGGAGGGAAATAGAAGCTACAATTTATTTCTATAAGGGGACTACTTGAAGCTTTTGAGGTTCGCTCTTACTTTCTCCTCATAAATATCAACTCATATTGGCTTGCTTGTGTCTGCGTCTGCAGCATACTTGGAAACGGCCCTTGAATCCTGGGGAGTGTGTGTTTGTGTATGTGTATGTGTGTACATAGTACATGCATGAAGTATGGAGCAGAAGCTAAAAGTTTTAATCAAGGAGAAATATTCTGCCAGTTCACATGACGCTCTCAATTCATCTTGCTGATAACTAGTAATAACTATACATACATTTATGAGTATACCTTGTGTGAATTATAATTACCAGTTATTATTTATTATGACCATTATTGCACGGATAGTGTGCCTTTAGAATTTTATATCCTGTCTCGATCCTTACTTTTGTATTTGTATTTACACTCGAACTTGAATTTGAATTTAAATCCAGATTCGGATTCGGATTAAAATTTGGATAAAAACCGGAAACGTGCAAGTTGAATGAGAACCAACTTGCTTTTGTACATTTTACAATTTCCACGCTTCCCAGCTATTCAGAACAATGACAAAGTCCCTCGTTTGCCTTCCTTTCCCGCAGTTTCCATTCAACTCCCTCTAATTCAACTGGCTGACATGAATAAGTGAGAGTAACTTTAGTGTATGGTGTAGTTACCTAAAGTTACATTGTGGCAAACTAAGCTAAATTCACTGCATTTCTAGTTAGTGAGTATTTATGAGGAGAATATCTACTACATTCTCTATACTCTATACATACTGTTGTACCATAAAGCTGGAAGAAAAACCGAGCAGTATCAGTATCTCTGCTACAAGTTTGCCAGAGATTAATGCATTATCATTACCTTTTGTTCTTGTTCAGGCACATGGTCTTAAGTCAGTGAGGCATGTGCATGTACTCTGCCTGGATACGTTCAATGTTCAATGTTCATCCATTGTACTTTCTCATGTATGTATGCATACACAATAATACACATACAGACCTGCTACAAACGAGTACCGCCATTTCACAGTCATTTTCCATACAATGCCCGTGAAAATGTGTAGGAACATGCCTACACATTATGTATATGAGGTGAGCCTATGAAATGGCAAGATGCAAAGGCACACACAAAGTTTTTCACCTGTGTGCAGTGTGCAGCTCTTTCCATGGGACTAGTTATGTGTGAATATAAATTCAGGAGCTGAACCACAAAACGGGGAATATCTGGAGTGTGCACCGTGTACAATGCAATGCAGAGGGAAAGCCCCGCTCCATGCAGTTTCACTGTGCTATGTGCTATGTTCTTCCCTCAATGTGATGGATTAGTTGGTGTGCGCATGAATTTGCTGGCTGGTTGGTTGGCTCGTCGGTGGTAACCTGTTCGCTTTTGCTTTTCCCTTTACTTTATCTACTTTCTCCCCGTGCCTCTCTCTCTATTGCTTCCTTCTTCGACAGTTTTCCAGCGACCAACTAAGCTCCACTCAACTCAACCCGCTCACTAGTTCCTTCCTCTACTAGCTGAGAGCCAAGGCACAAGGCACGGAGTTCCTCGACTTTGCCTCAACCTCATAATCTTAGAGAAAGCGTCCGCTGCTCAACATCGACTCTTCGGCAAAGTTTTGCTTCAAGACACCACAATTCAATTTCAAGACGAAACAAAGGGCAGACGTCCAAAAGGACGGGAAGGAGACAACAATACAAAACCATACCATACCATACAATACAATACAATCAGCAGACCGTGCTTTTACTTGTCACGTTTCAACGTGCACTCATTTCATCGTCACCATTCTTCTTATCATTATCAATCTTGCATTATCTAAAGGCGGGAGGGAAATAACTGGGTATAAAGTAAGTGAGTAAGTGAGTGTGCGACTTGCATCCCTTTCCTTACCATTCGCGCCTCTTGGCTCTCGTTGAGGATTATCTGTGTCAGTCGTGGGCGAGTTTTGGTTTCCAAAACGGAGGATTTTAATCCCCGTAGACAAGGCGGCTGTACATTGTACACAAAGACAAAACAAAAGATGGGATTCTAAATGATCCAAGTTTGATTTTGAAGGACAGATTTTAAACGAGGAAAAGCTTGTCAAGTTCAAATCTAAATCCAAACTCTAACTAACTTGAAGGGACAAGCTGCAAAACGTGCGTCTATCAGCCTGACATAATACGTTATTGCTTCTAAGCAAAACATACATAGATGACTCGTCCTTGTCCTACTGTTGAATGCCAAATATTGAACGTACATGCGGTGATTAGTTCCGTTTCATTGGAAGGAGACGACGAGCCAAAAACAACGGCAGTACATATAGTGAATAAAATTTAATAGTGAAAAACAAAAACAAAGCGCGGGGATGACAGCTTCCTTGTTTGTTTACATTGCAGATTCGCCACGCTTGCAAATATTGTAAATCATCGCCTCCAGACTAAACTCACACTCCAACAAGAAAACAAACTCACGTGGACTCGTTTTTCCTCAAGTTAAAGTCACACTTTCCAAGGCGACTTCCTCGTTTTATTTCTACCTCTCTAATTATGTGTTTACACTTGCAAAGGTAGCTTAAATAGGGAAATTGTCGGGTAAACATTACATAATTAACTTGACTAATTGCCCATTCGTCTCTTTTTTGGCACATGTACGCATCTGCAAAACTGTGCAACCTTGTTTCCATATTTTGTGTTTGTGTGATGTGATAAAAGACGACTAATCGAAGTCAAAATCCATATTTGAAAAGAAGACATAAAAAATAAAGCCGTGTCAACTCCCCCTGCAACTGCAGCTCGAGTCAATTTGAAGACCTTACAGTCGAAAACAAAAACACCAAAAGCGACACCAATTTGCCCATAATATTGAGCACTGAAAAAACGACACATGCATAAATACTTTACAAACACACACTCACACACATCAATAAAAAATAAGGCGAACAGCATAATATAAACGTATAAAGTAAGGGGAGAAAGTCACGTAGGTGAAATAAAATAAAAATAAAAGGCACACCGAGGAACAGACAACCCCGTCTTTGTCTTTTTCGATGTTTTTGTCTTTGTCCCGTGTACGCTTTCATTGTCTTTGACTTTGTCTTTGTGTACACACAATATTACAAATAGAGTGGATACACATACACACAAAGTAACTACTGTATCGTACAAACAAATAAAAGGAGGCGGAGAAAAAAAAGAAGAACAAGAAGAAACAGTGAACACCGACAATTTTTGTACATACATACATATTACTGTTGTAGCATTCGTCTTTATTTATTATTAAGGTGTCCTTTTTTATCTATTCGTGTCCATCGTCTACCTTCTCCACACAAAACAAACAAATCGCACAATATGTACATACATACACATATTGTATAAACGAGGTTCTGGCTCTGACTCTGACTCATTCTTCAATCAAATAGACACGACTAAAACAAAGGAGCATACATATAAACATACATAAGACACATTGGACACGCTAATACATCGGGAAAAGGACTTGTTTCAACTCGACTCGAGCCAGTCTCTGAATACTGAATAAATAAATAAATAATCCAGCGGCCATAAACACTGAGCACTAAATGAAGACTGAATGAGTCAATAAACGCTAATAAAAAGAACGACGGCGACAGAGTTTACTCCGGTCCGTCGTCACATACGTGCATACATACATGTACATGTATACGGAAGATATCTGGAAAAATCTAGCGTGCAATCAAATTCACATATGCAATCGACAATCTAGAGTCCACACGTATGTTCCTTCTGCTCCTGTCACCTAACTAAGTAGGAAGTAACAAAAGTAAGAAAGCAGAGCAAGAACCTGTGAACGTACGTAACATATAGACAATATATATATATATATATATATATATATATATATATATATATATA
>JAQIVE010002747.1:0-18815 GCA_034698285.1 Sminthurinus bimaculatus | reverse complement strand
TACTAACAACATAGTTTTTTACCCCCAAGGATATCGCTAAACATAAAAGTCTCATGACTTAAAAAACGCACCACGTAAATCTTAACCTTAAAATTCCAAACGGTTTTATGACCCAAAAAAATTTTAATCTATTTCAGTGATTATAATTAAACACAAATCATTGCTCTATGACGTATGCTATGCACTTTCCTTCTGTGAATATGCTGCTGACCTTTCTTTGGGTTAGGTCAAATGCAGTTTTGATCATCTTTCAATGTTCAAAATAATAGACGCTTTGGTTTGACACCCCGTTTCATTTGGCTTTCTGTCATCTTTTGTTACTGAACATTTATGTATTATGTATTACAATACATGTATATTATTATGAATATGTGGATTCAATTTTGCACTGCCACACAAGGAAACTTGCGTAACAGAGAGAAAGAGAAATAGAAGGAAAACTTGAGGAAATGAACCGACTTTGACTGTGATTGAATACAGATCGAATGAAAACTGTATCAACCTCAAATTCATACATGTTTACAACAAGAAACTAGACGGACAAAGAGATTTGGACAATCTATCTGCCTACAAAGATACAAATCTCGATGCACAACTGACAATATGCAATATGGATTGAATTCATGGCTTGTTTATTTCAATTCATATGTAATATGTATTCCTTACTTTTTTTTGTTCCCCGTCTCTCTTTCTCTCGCTTGGAAAGTTGATGAATTGCAGTCATACTCTCCATGTATTACAGATTCACATGACTGCGTGTCAGATCTGAAGAGATTTTCTTTATGATATCTGTTGTGTAACACATTCAAGTTGCTGAAATTTGTATTCCTTATATTTTCTATTCATTTGTATCAAAGGACCGTGTGACTGGGTGGGGCGATGGCTAAAACGTGAGTAAACTCGTCCCAGAACCTGTGTCAAGTCGATCCGGAATCCGTATAACGTTATCTATATTTAAATTTTATATTGGATATCGGATATTCGGATGTTGGTTCTTCTTTATATATTCTATCATCTTTCATTACTAACAACACAACTGCATGCTGATTTTGACTTTGATTTGGATTGGGGAACATCTGGAATGTGAAATTTTAATCCTGTAGCTGTAACTGTATCTCTTGTTGTAGCATAGAGAGTTTGAGTTGTATTGTATTGTATTGTATTGCATGCATTGTAGTCACCTAATATTAACTTGCATGATGAATTGATATGAAATGATAAATAGATATTCTGGTGGAGGGAAACTATTGCATGTTGCATGCCGTGTCTTTACACTCATCATTTAGTTTGAGTCTCCCACTCCCATAGAGATAATTACAGCAATAGCTGAACATCTTTAATCGAAACCGCTCCTTATCCCGGGTTTCAATTGTCGTACATACATACAGATATAATTTTGCATGTATAGGTATAAAAAGTATGCATGTCTTCCAAACTTGAAGAGTAAAGCATGAACTTTTCCTTTAGTTAGTCTAACCCAAGCATGTATGATGTATGTATGTATGTGTTCTGCATGTTGCATGTTGCACGTCCCCGCATGGATTTTTAGTCATAAACGTTTAACAGCTTAATATTTAACAATCTTGCATGAAATATATTGATTTTTAATTGTTTTGGAATGAGAGCTCAGTTATATAGTTATGACTAACAGCACGCTCCTAGAATCGAATGTATTCTGTAGACTGTGATTGTTGTCTTGTTGTTTTGAATGTTGATTTAAGAGTATTTAAAAAAGTATGTTTTCTTTTTTGCATGATGTTGCATGGCTAATGTGATTTATTTAATGAGTACTGTTAATTTTTGTCGTTTAAGAGCGAATGCTAAGTTTGCATGGTGCATGATGCATGAATTGTATGAATATTTTTAATATATTATATAGGTTTGAATCTTAGAATGCATGCGAATGATACAAAAGTAGTTGCATGTGCATGTGTTTATGTAGTGTGTATGGACAATGTACATACAAGTTAACATGGTCAAATGTCGAAGAGTGAAAATAATATGTTGAAAGATAAACGCATCAAGTAAAAGTTAAATATTCTCTTAGTAATCTTGTAAAAAAGTAACACATGATAATTAGTGCACATGATAATAAGATGTTAAAAACAACAAATGCGTTTTAATCAACTGGAATATTCTTCTCACTCTTCGATCACTGACTTTGTTAATATTTAATTACAACTATTGTGCATGGGAATGTTTTAAATGTAGTTTTACCGTAGATTTTATTTTTGCATGCTGCATGTTCAAGTAGAATACGATTTAGATTTAAGTTTAACTTGCATGCCAAAAGAAGAAGCTCCTAAGTTAGATACACTAATAAAATTGTTGATTTTTTTAGTTCTTAATCCAATTAATCGTAGTTAAAAATGTTTGTGCATGTGCATGCTGGGGTGGTATGAATGAATGTATGTATGTATTTATTTATATTTTGGGCAATGTTTAAAATTATTGTGATACGACGATTTGAGTTTCCTTTGGACTTAGCTCGAGCGGCCGCAGCTCTATTGGGCGAATGTCTCGTCTGCACTGAACACCAAAAGAGTCAGATGCAAAAAATTATGGATTTTATCCAGGTAAGATTGAATGAAAAAGTACCGGGCTATCAATAAATATCTGTGTCGTATGTTGTCCTACTGGTGTTTTTATTATCCAGCAGCATTATCAATTATTTTGGTCTGTTGTCCTTTATTAAGGACTTTTCACGAAAAATTCATTCAGATATTTGTCATTGCCTTTTGGAAATAGAAAAAATTTTGAAAGTATTGTTTATTGCTCAGAATCTTTAGCACAAGTTCCCCAATAAAGGAGAAGGGTATTAGTAAAGTTGTTTCAAATCTAGGCTTCGCCTTTGTTTTTGTCTTTGTCTCAGAGTGTAGCGGTACATGCAAGATGCGATACAATAATGATGCATACATATGCCTGCCTTTTTTCTTTTTTTACACTTCGGGATGAAAAAGGAAAGGATGTTTGTTCCCATTTCATACATACACCATAATCTACGTCCCGTGAGTGCTCGGGGCTTTGAAATTCTTGTAGCTGTGCATGTGTAAAGATGCTATAAGATTTGAAATTTTCTGGAAAAACACACTCTGCAGCTCTTTTCTTTTGACATGTCATGTAAATATAGATGTATGTAGGTCGTCGATGAAAATCCGATGAGTGTGCCTCGCTGCTCTTGAAAGTTTCTTTCTGTCCTGTTGCCGCTTTCTCCTTTTGTCGATTTGTGAAAGAAACATTCCTATATTTACGTATATTGATAGAGGTATACAAAGGAGGTGAACAGGAGGAACACGTTTTCTTCTGCTTTTTGAATAACGCCACAGATCCGAAATATTTTCTTACAAAATTTTGTATCTCCTTATGCATAGTCGGAAATTGAAAAATAAAAAGCGAGACGTCGTACCATTGCATCAATAGTTGTTCGGGAGTGGCGGAGGCACACCTGAGAGAAGAAAAGAGCAAGTTTTAAAACTTGCGTTTGATTGCATAGAATCTTCCAGTTTCATCATCCGCCGCCGTTGTATCGTATTGTCCTATTTAATCAAAGGAGATGAAAGAGAACGCAAGAAAATGAGGAAGAATAGATCGAAGGAGACGTGAAAAGTAGTTAGGTAAGAGGAGTTGATCTCTCTTCAGCTTCTCAAATCTCTAATCTCGACTGTAACCTTTTTGTCATTAGTCTCCATATTATTGATCTGTCCATATTCTATATTTCCTTATTACGTTTCACTATGATACATTGCATACTATTATATCTTTCCATAATCAATTCCATCCAGAGTCTGTGATATACACCATAGTTTTATCTTTTCCGATGACGCCTTTCCTTCGTGTTATACATACACGTCGCATTAGTTTTGATAAGATGCTTTGTAATTACAGAGTGGATGAACTCGTCATCTACATGCATAAATACATAAGTAACAACGTTATACCCTATACATAACCAATAGCTACTCGTTTTTTAAAGCTCCAGCCGCCACTTTTATTGCCTACGCAGTAGTGCACTGTTGACTGTAAAATGTTGAAATTTTTAACAAATCGAAAAAAAGCCTGTTCCTTACATATACATAAGGCAATAATAGCTATATTATAAACATAAATCATATTGTTGGCCCTATAATTAAATCGTCGTTTTCAAGCATCCAACTTCAACTTTTTTGGAACTTTGATTCAGAAGTTTTGTCATCATGTTTTCGTCAGCTAAATTTCAAAGGATACAAATAATAATTATAAAAGTAGTCTTTGTCTGTTTTTTCTGTTTTTCTACGCATTTCCTCATTTGTTAATAGTTTACTTTGAAGCCGGCAGAATTTTTCAAACTTCTCGGGTTATGAAATATGGTAGGCAGGAAGCACGTGGGTAGTTGTAATACGGGTTTCTATGCAAGGGTTTTAGTCCCATGTTTCGAAACAAGTTGTTAATTATGAATATATTTGTCTTCTCTTATTACGTTTGTCTGCATGTGTAATGTTTCGAAACACAGTTTGCTTCAAATCGCAAAATTTTGAAACATTTTCTTGTAGATAAACAAATTGAAAAGGTGGCAAAACGGTATTCTTGCAAATGTCGATGAAGAGAGGCAACGGGAAGTTACGTAAAAAATAAGGGTGTATTTGCGAGTGCAACTTTCCATTTTGACGCTCCTGAATTTGATGTATTTGCATGTCTTTGTATGTTTGTATGCATTTTGTATCCACAGGTTAATTTCCCAGACGAGTTTAAGCTTGGCATCAAAAAGTACCTCCTTCAGTTTGGGATCCCAGTCCCTGCAGAAAGTACAACACCAGCATCTCCGACGTTGTCATCATCGTCTAACTCCAGTTCTGACTCTTTAGGTGATTATCCTACAATTTCGTCCTCCAAGGTTGAGACTGGCTCACAAGAACAAGAGCAGCCAGAGGAGACTGTAACAGCTGCAACTCCTATTGAAGAACAACAAGAGAGCAAAGAAAGGGGAGTCGAAGGTACAGAGGAAAAAGTCAAAAACAAAGTCACAGCAGTAGTTACTCCCGAGGAAACGACAACGCCGGCTCCTTCGTCGGGATAAGTTTTCCAGGAAGGAAGGAAAAGAACTAAAAGAATACAAGCAGGAAAAAGTATGGAGGGAGTAAGTTTCTGAAAAATGGAGCAGTATCCAAAACGTTCTTTCTTGTTGTTATTTGTTTGTGTAAATCCCATAGCCCAACGCAATGTAATCCCAATCCCGTGTAGGGTAGTACAGTATAATGATAATGGTATGATACGTCAGAATGGTGGGATTTATGCTTAGAATCTATACACCGATATATGTATGTATGCACATATGTATACGGATACGTACTTTCACTGCGTTTCATTCAATATGCATATGTCATATTTCCGCCCAACCATACTGCGTATCGTCATCCTGATCCCCACCTCAACCTTAGCCCACTCGAGACCATAAATATTTTGGTCAATTTGTTACGATGACATGTAAGAGTCGTCCTTTTTATTATGTAATTTGGTATTGTGCTCCTAATATGTTTTATATTCCACTTTGTTCATTTTTATCGTGCTATACTGCCAATGCCAATGAGTCCCAGTAATACTCGTATGCCAAAATGAGAGAAAGTTCAACTTGAAATAAAAACTGTGTACGTGGAAGTAAAAAATACTTTATTCTTATTGTCTTGTGGTTCATGATACTGCATACATTGTTTTAAATTATTTTAAAAAGTTGCTTGTAATCTGAATTGCATCAAAATTTCATAATTTATGGCTCATAGAAATCATGACAAGATTTTTGTACTGTAAATTGATTAAACGTCACTAAAATTTTACATAGTAGAATAAAAAATAAGTTTGGCATCAATACAAAATGTAAGTTTTATTTCTAAGAAAAGACCCAATTTGTCAAGAAAATACAAGCTACAATTTTCACAATAAACTACAGCATAAAGGTACAAAAATAAATATGAAAAGTATGTTTTATTTAAGTACTGGCTCAAAGCGGTTTATTATTCGATAGTATTGGGAACGAGCTAAAAGCCTTTGCTTTGTTGTCAGTGATCCTAGTTATTTTTAAAAAAAAGTTGTCTTCACCACCGCTGTAGGGTTTTGATGCTAGTTCTTTCGAAGTTTATTGAACTTATTTTTCACTGTAAATAAATGCCGCGAGTAAATACTTATATACTGCTGTGTAAATCTCCAAATTAAGCTCCATCTTTTCGAGAATGCCGACAGTCGAACTTTCGCCTTACAATACCTACTCTCTGTTTTTCATTAAATGACACTCCAAATTTTACTTTCACCATCTATTACCATAGGGAAAGTAAAATTTGGAGTATCATTTAATGAAAAACAGAGAGTATATAATATGTGCATAATATGGCCTACATATAAGTACATGCGTGATTACAACAACGTCTTACAAAAAAGTTTGGATCTTAAAAAAATTCTTCCTTTGTATTTTTAGGATTATTGTACAGCAAAATTTTACATGTATCTAATAGGCTTAATACAAGAGATGAATATTTTTCGGATTGTATTTTATTCCTGGAACATCTTTTCACTGCACTTCCTCTGAGGCATGTCACCCACATACGTACATATACACACGAGCATGGATAAATAAGTATGCACTTGTAATCCGATTAAACATTTAGTGGGACAGGACACAGGATTTTTTTAGTGTGGCATGTTACATAGTTTAGCTAGCTTAAGAAATGGCAACCCCTTCTGCAACAAGCCTTCTAGATTTCATACTGTACCACGTGCATTATTACACTTTACACTTACAATGCTGTGCGTTTCCAATGAAATCTGACTTTAGCCAATCTATAGGGGAAAACCATCGCCTTAGATACAGGGACATGCAACTGGGTGCCGCGTGTTCGTGTACGTTTTTGTTCCGTTCCTTGCAATACAAAAAACTTACAAGAAATAAGAAACGTAGGAATACGTTGAACCCAGGGATCTAAGGCGATGGTTCTCTCCTTATTTGTGCATTATTCGTATTATTTAAAAAGTTTTGGTTCTATTGATATAAAGTATAAATGATAAAACTCTGGAGTCCTGAGAATATAATATTTTTATTATCATTTGTAAGCCGCAAAGTTGCCTGAGCAGGGAACAATGGCCAATTTAAGACCACGTACATACATGTTATTCAACATTAGTTTTACAGTACTCTTCAACACAAATTCGGCACAATAATATGAAATAAAACCGGCTATGGAAGTTCCGAATCTTTTTCGTAGTTGAAGGGCTCTTAAGCCATTGACTTTTAGGATTACGTGCTTCATGGACTGGGTTAAAATAAACCAGGAGGCATACAGGTATAAACACAATATTTTATTTTTTCGTGGAGCTTTTCAGTTTTTTGTAGGACTGTAAATTGTAAACTAAAAATCCATGTGTTTGAGTATGTGAGCTGGGGATGAAAATATGATCATTTGTATTCTATGTACAAATGAAGGCAAAAAGACAAATAATAGTTAAACTACGAGGGGATTTTTTGGATATCTGGAATAGTGTATTTATGTAATGTGATATTTTATATCGTATATTTATGCTGCTTTTCAGCTTTTATTTTCCCCTTATCTTCTGAGTGATGGGATGGACGGATGGCGGAGGTCGAGTCCATTTCAGTCAGCATTGCAAGGCTTCATTTTGATTTCATTTGTGCAAAAGTTTACATACTATACTTGAATTTCTCTGCACAATATCTGCTCCAAAACGAGAAGTTATTTTTACTAACTACAGATACACATACTACGGTGTATGTAACATATAGATACTCAGGGCCTTTAGTTTTTTCTCTCCCTTTTCTTCGTTTTCCATTGGGTATATGCAAAACTCAACTTTAAAACAAAATGACTGTGCCGTGTAGAGTTGACACTGAAAAAAATTACTAGCAATGCGTAGGAACATTGTCGTCAAAATAAGTGGATAGTTTGTCCTCCTTCCTATACAAAGGATGGAGATGAAAGTGAAAGTGTAATCTTAGCGCATTGTGTAGGCGGAATGGTGTAGAGAAAACACATACAGAGAAAGCGACGAAATGTATAATACAATATTAATAATACTGAATGAGTTCATTTGTAGAATAATATTGTACTTTGCGCTTTCTCCTACGTCAAATCGTCCTTTTTTATTTTGGTAGAAGACAGATACTCGCACACAAAAAAGAAAATTAGAATAAAAACCAAAATAAATAGACTGTAATTTATAGACAATTTTGGGAATTCTTTTCCTTCTCCAATATCTTAGCATTGATTGGACTAGATTAAAATTTCATAATACAAATATGCAACCTTTCTATGCAGGTGTTTTGCACTTCTGTGTGTCTTTTTTAGTTATTGACGATTGCTGATAACTGTGAAGAAAAAGCTCAAGCTTGTTTACACTTATAAACAGAAAATTTGTTTCTCCAAAGGGAAAAATTTCCATAACTTTTTATACCTCTCATAGCTACGACTTTACTTTGATTGAGAGCGTGAATTGCATAAAGGTTGACAAACAACGTCATTGTAGAGGCTTGGCACTTAAAAAATAGTTTTCCGTTTATTGAACACGATTTCGGTTTTTTACTGCTAACTTTACTTGTGGGCGTTTTTTCCCTTTGTATAATATCAATGCTATGGTGTGATTCGTGTTATCCTAGAAAGTTCTTCATTCTATATGTATTCCAAACCTTCTTAACTGCAAGTTTTTAAGTGAAAATGCTCCAAGTGTGCCTAGTTCACCATAACAAATATCTGTGTGCACATTATGCATGCAGACTTACAATTTTGGGTGAGAACTAAAGGCGTTGTCACGCAGAATGCAGACGATGCTTTTACAAGTTGGAAGTGTCATGTCTATGTCGTCTACTGTCGAGTTGGGTTGTAATAGTACAACTCCCGTGAACGAAAGGAGTGGAAGGGACATGAGACTGACATTTCCTTAGACTAGTCGACAAAGCTTCGTCTTCTTTTTTGTACGTATATAGAATATTATCATATTTTGAATGACCATAAACGATAAAGATAGCTCAAATAAAAATTTCACAGACCTCTAAAAAGTCTATGAACTAGATATGAAGACGATATACGACTATGAGCAAGTCACTTTATTCTAACAATGATGAAAATGGTGACGATCATCATTTTCACTTTGACTCTTGAATTTTCTACTGAAAATCACAGCTCGACCTTTCCCGTATCTAGGCTTTGTGTATATGCATACACACATAGAACTAGAATCAATGTGAATGACAGAAAAAAAGAATTGGCAGGTCATCCTCTTTATTGCTTTTACTCTTGGGGCGTCGTTTAGTCATATCAGATGTACATTAGACTGCGAAATTCAAGTAGCTACAGTTTAAATGTTCATACATACGAATGATCTTAAAAAAAGTCAAGTTTTCTCTTTTCTAGACACAAACCTGAAAAACCCCATGTGCATTATTTTAGCTGGAAAAACCATTTCCTAAATGCATTGCTGTATTCCGACGTGAAAAAACAAATCTACAATTCATGCGTAAATACATTCAGAGAAATGAAACAAAAGCTGAAAAAAAGAAAAACGGCCTTCATATTTTTCTGCTGTTAAAACTTTCATATTCATATTCAATTACATATTCAGCTTATATTAAATTTCTCAAGTTTGGACCCCTCTCGTTGATAAATTCTGGATAGGTTTGCGAGCTGCGATCGTGATAAAGAGCGGGTTAAAAATGGGGATGCTTGAGTGAAACTTGTCTTCAAAATTTCATTTATTCCTTTTCTTCCTCGCTTTTCTCTTACTTTTCAATTTTCCACGCTCAACATTCTTCAACTAGGAACAACTTTTACCACAAGATGCATATTGTACACATATAACAATCTAAGTATGTATACAATATTATATGCATTCGTATTATGTTGTTAAAGTTGTTGTATCGTATACAGTTCTCTGAAATAAGGACAAGTGTCGTGATTGGCATTGCTTTTGTGGTTCCTGAAAAGACCCGAGACGCCGAATTCGAATATTTATAAGAATAAGAATGTGCAATATCCAAGTATGCATACACAATGTATGTATTCTATAACAAGGTTCATAGTCCCTGCACAATTGTACAAGCACATCTGAAGAGATATGCATAGAGAAGGCGAAGTGGTTGAAGAAAAGAGGGAAAATCGTCTCATTTCACAGTCGAGAAGTTTGAAAATCCATCGGATTCTCCAAGTTCATAGGCCCTTTAGCTTTGGCTGAGCTGTAACTTTAGCTTTGCTTTCCATCCCTCGCGATATACATACATATGTACGTATTCGGCAATCCGCAGTCCGCAATCCACAACGCGGCAACTTTAGTGTTTAGGCGGAAGAAAGGAAAGATGGAAAAATCTTGGTGCCTCTGAGAATTTCATCTTGTGAGCAAAGGAAAGCAGAAGGATGCAAACCAAAATTTTGTATGTATGCAGAGCAAGGTATACATACGGGAAAAGCAAGAAAGAGCAAGCAAAAGAGAAAATGAGAGTGATGGCTTCCCTACACTTTGTACTCTCAAGGATTTGCACGGCTTTTTTTGGCATATTCTGCTGCTTTTCTTTGTGGGGTGGGTTGTCTACATGTATATTTTATGCAGAATGCAGCAGCTTTCCTTTTCCATTATTTTTTCCTTCCAAACAGAACAACCACAGAACTTTTCCCACTGCCATCCATCGACTGCTCAACTCGACGACTATTCTTTTAGAATAGACGCATACATACGTTTTTTATACAGTGACGCTTGCATAGCTCTTCTATATTAGAATATAATATTATGCGATAAAGATAGACGACCTAGATATAACCTTTCCGACTTTAATATAAAATGAGTAAATGTAAAATGTCATATGATATGATCCTTTCGTTCGGACTAATTTAAGTTGATAATACGTGAGGCTTCACAATTTTAATTTATATATCACTCTTCCCTTTACACAACTTTGTATGAAATAAATGACTCACTACTTTATTTTTATTTTTTCATTGAAGGCTTTCAAGTTTGAATCCCTGGAAAAACTTTTCCATTTACATTACAATGCCTGTACGAATTTTGTCTTTTCATCTTCAAAATTTAAGTGTCATATTACCTGAATTAATTCTGAATAAAACCCTAATTCTATATACGGATATACGATTGATGATCAATATTACTCTCTCTGTCTCTCTCTCCCACTTTTTAATTTTTCCAAGGTTGGCATTTCATTTCATTCAATTTGTGTTGGTCGTTTAAAAAATTTGTCTATATAAGCAATAATTTCTCTTAAACCTCCTGGAAAATTGATGGAAAAATAATGAACAGCTTGTGACGTCCTGAAAGCTGACACCCACGCAATTCCATTTGCTTGGTTTCGATTTTGATCCCAGCTTTGAAATCTGCCTGTGATCCAACATCACGCTCTGAGTCTTTGACAATGTACTCATATTCTACATTCTACATATTGGTTTGAAGAAGATCTACGGGATATTAATATGTATGTTGAAATGTTTGAAGGGAACTTTTTTAATGGAGAATAAGATTTATGAACTGTCTCGATGAAGAAAATCAGGGTGGTGGGGAATTTGAATGCAAAAGAAGGAAGTATGATGCAAAAGGTTTTTTGGTCACTGACATATTTGAATATCAAAAAAGATGAGAAAGATAGATAGAGAATTGCAAATAGAAATAGAAAGAGAGGCTCAAGTTCCTACCATAAGTTTCTAATTCAGATTGTGTTTTAATAATACGTGCGAAATTCTGTCTCGCAGACTCTCACTCTCACCGTGAGAGCTTGACTCCGGGCCTTTGCTCTTGGTCTTCTGCTTGTCTCAAGACTCAAGACTCTTTATTGGGCGTCAGTATGCAGGGAGAGCGAGGACAGAGATTAAATTTGCGGACTGATTTCGTGTACCACAGACAAAGTAGAAAGCAGACGGTTGAGACGGGAGATGGGCGAGTGCGTATGTCAGTGGCATGGAGACCATCAAGTGTGTGTATGTAGCTATAGCTACCAATGTAAAATTGTTTTTCGTGGTTGATGCCATATCAGCTATGTATGCATGTATTACATTCCCCGCTGTAAAGCCTATCATCGTTTTATTTACAAACCTTTTTGCATAATATCTGTATTTGAACATTTTCGTTTTATTCAGCTTTTAAGTCCTTTGCTTTAAGGTTAGAGCTTCCATTTTGTTTCTAGTAAAATTGGGAAAGAAGAATCGAAAAAATGCAGAACAAAAAATGGTATTTTTAGAATGCTGTTAACTTAGACTGGTTGAGCTTTTAAAATTTTCTCCAAGCTTGTACTTTGTACAAAACCATGGCCGTTAAACGTTGCTACTTTACTTTTCTGTCCGATAGAAAAAACTACTTTTTGTCTGATTTGTCGGATTTCGATTTTACTACAAAGAAGAAAAGACATAAAATATTATGTACAATCGAAAAACAAGTTTGAGCAAGCTGTTCATTTTTTTGTCCACTATGTAGTGAAATGACGTGTGTGCAAATTTAATTTAGGTTTAATTTTAGTGTACATTATTTTGAATATGAGTTTACTTTCTGTCTCGTTCATTCTGTCAGCTTTATTTCATTTGACATTTTTGTTTACGCTCTTTCCATAGGATTACTATCATGCTCACTATTTATCTATCATCGTTTTCTATTTTGCACGGTTCACTTTTTGCTTCTAGGGAGGGCGGTCAAAAAAGCAGCTCAATTTGATTCAGTTCAATCGAACTAGACGCGACTCAAATCTCAACCACAGTCACATCCCAAATCAATGTTCAACCCCGTTGGCAACCTCCTGAAGAAATTAATTTATTTTCCTTTATCCATATCGAAGAACAGTCAGCACACTGACTAATATGCACAAGAAATGTAAGTATACCTATCTGTGTACATTGTACATACATATCTTTGATTTCTCGATCTGATTAAAACAGACGTGGACTCTCTTCTCAACACTACGACTCTAGTATTATACGCTGTGCAATTACAATTTAGAATTATATCCGCACACACCTTGAACACTGTTCAACAGAAGTTGGAAAGATTCTAATCAGATGGATGGATTCATTCGCGGCTTTGATGTTCGATATTCGAATTTGATGATTGGTAATGGGACTCAAAAGTAAAAAAGAGGTGTTGAAGTCAACGCCAAAGTCAGAGGTAACTGTATAAATATTACATATAATGGAGTCTGGCTGAGTTAGGCAAGGAGTCACCACGTACTTTTGGGAGCTGCGTCTCTCTTTATTTTATAGCTAATTTCCAATATTATTTTTCCTATTGTAACTTATAGTTTGGGAGTCTTTATACTAAATATTGATATTTGTGTAGTATATATTTATTTGAAATATGTGTTACAGTAAAATAATTTATATGATATTCAAGATATTTAATCATAAAGTTTAAAACTTAACTAAATTGTGAGTGGAAACAGGAAGCATGACACAACATCGGAGGCAGTGTGTTACTTTCCACTATTATTTTCTCTATATACATGTAATTTGTGAGTCTTCTCGTTAATTATTGACATTTGTGTTGTATGTATTTATTGGAAACATGTGTCATATTACAATAATTTATATAAAATACAAGATATTTAATCGTGAAGTCTAAAACTCAATCAAAATACAAGTGGAAATTGAAAGCATGGCACATCGAATTGGAGACACACAATACAGAGAAGATAAAGCTAACAAAATTGGTCCGAGATGGCGCTGGGATTCTGAGACGGAGGCAAAGACTACGTGAAGTGATTACGTCCTCACCTCTTCTTCTGTGTGTGTCGTGGTTTCCGCAAATCCGTCTTGGGCGGAGGGACCGGAGGAATCATCTCGTTGAGGGCCCGATAAGTCCGTCAAATGCTCCCACGCGGGCAGGTTTTGGAAGAGGATCGAGTACGACCATGAATCGAAGCTCGGAGCTTGTAGATTTCTCAAGACTCTCATCACCACAACTGTGTATTAACTAACTAAATACTCTCCTTGCCTAGCCAGACTCCCCATCTCCGTCACTAAGGCAGTGCCACGCTTTTTCCCGACTTCGGGTTTTGATGCGGGTACTCCATAGTTGGCGGAGGGGTATAATATAATTGTTGTAATATTTACGTTTGTGTGATGGGTTATGAACCTAAATGCACTTTTGAATGAATAAATCAATCAATCAATCAATCAATATTACATATAATGTGCAGTACACGTATAACGCATTATATTATCTATGCAGTATTAGATAATGGATATATCGATGAAATCGTGAGGATGGACGCCAGTGACAGATGTAATGAGCATCTCATTTCAATTAATAGAGCTTCACACACTATACGCTCACTTTACAATTAGAATAATGAACAAAGTAAAGTTTCCGCACTCTCTCACCAGTCAACCCTTTAATTTTATATTACGCGTACATTATATGTCCATGCATATGTATCCAATATGCTCAGAACTTTCTAACACCAGTAATTTAAACATTGTAGTTAATACATTGTACATATTTTTTCTCTCTTGAGAGAACGGTCCTTTGTATCATTTGCAATTTTGTTTTTTGAGACTTCCATCCCATGTAAATCCAAATCTAATCGTAGAAGAAATCTCAGTCAAACAGTCCAATCCAATTCAATCAAATTCACATATACTTTCAATGGACAAAGACTTCTGTTTTTCTGTAAGCCTGTTCTATCTACAATCTAGTATCTGTACAGCATTTGCAATCAAATTTGAAACTTTCT
Source organism: Sminthurinus bimaculatus (assembly GCA_034698285.1). Taxonomy (NCBI): domain Eukaryota; kingdom Metazoa; phylum Arthropoda; class Collembola; order Symphypleona; family Katiannidae; genus Sminthurinus; species Sminthurinus bimaculatus. Next base: position 4,126 of record JAQIVE010002747.1, on the reverse strand, counting down.
TTGCCAAATTACGTGATCATTTTGCTTGTTTTTGTAATATTACTTGAGACTCCAACTGTTGTAATGTGGCTGTTTTCACATTTCTTCTGGTAACGTAAGATGCTGCTGGGGCTTAGTATACTGATTTAATTTTGAGGGAACGAGAGAGTGAATGCAAATGCGACTATGTTCGCCCTTTTATTCATTTTATCTCTTTCCATTTAGGCAACCGACTGACTCTTGATCTCAAAAACTAAATGTTTAATCTTGCGTTGAGTTGGGTGTCCTCAAGTTGGAATTGGAGTCCTTTGTTCACCTTTTTTCACAGATTCGGATTAATTTCTCAAAGGCCATGAAATAAACACCTTTACAAGTGTTTTATGCAAATATTTACTTGTATATCAGAGTAGTTCGTGTACTCATTGACAGTTGACATTTACCTTCACCATTGAAGTGAAACCCTTGCAGTTTCTAAATGTTCTCTTACACCCCCACATACCACAATTCCCTACGCCATAAAGATTAAAATTAAAAGTTTTGATTTTCAATCCTAAGCTGAAGTTTTACACTCTCATTCATTATTATCTTCTGGTATATGTGCAAATAAATACAAATACACATACCATACAATAATAAAGATAATATTAATTATTGTTGTTATTGCCACTGTCTATACATGTCAAACAAAATAAAAATGATGAATGCTAGCTGGAATTTCGCTTTTGTCAGTAAATTAAAAAACGTGTAAAATCTTGGCAGTAAAAATGCTATACTTATTAAGTGTTAAGTACCAGAGTAGTATTGTCAGTATAGATACTGTGTTTTAATTTGTAAATTTAACGAGCTCGTGTCGAAAGTTACAAACTGTTACAGAATAAACGCCTAGACAGAAAGAAAGAAAATACAATGACATACCTAGTATTTATTTTGTAGATCTTATAGTGGATTAGCTGGCTTACTTTACTTGTTTACAATTCGGTTTCTCCACCTTTGAGAACCCTTTCTATCACTATATCCTAGATGTACTCATACATGTGTAATGTTTATAGTTTATAGTGTATCGGTGTCTATACAAGCAATAGGCTAGACGGTGATGAAAAAATGGTGTGAGTTTCCCACAAAAGTTTCAATTAAGACAAAACCATGAAAAGGAAATAAGAAATTGACAATTTTTATCGTACATTTGGTAAAGGCATATAGTACTGTGTTTTTTTGCATATGGCCCATAAATACTGATACACACTCTTAAAATTTAATTCCCTCTTCCTTCCTTCCTTTCTTCCTTCTTAAGTAGGCAAACTGCATGCGAAGGGAGCAAAATTTGAAAATTGAAAAAAATGCATTGCAAAATTCCTGAAACTTTGGTCGCTTTCCTTGCATTTAGAATAGAAATTCCAAAGAATACCAAAGTTTCAAGTCACAGTTACATAACAAAATGTCTGTGTATGAGTGTCTCACGACTGATTCTGTCTTTTAATTTTCAATTTGAGAGCTAATTCTCTTGTAATAGAACAAGGTAAGTATTTGTAATTTGTACAATAGTTTTTGTATCATGTACATTTACTGCCTATGCATACATAGTTTAGACAAATGTGAACATATCGTTTCACTTTCCTCTATAGCTGTAAGAAAAACCCCTGTGACGAGCAAATTATCTAAAAAGCTACGTGAAAACCAGAAGGGATCTTGTTTGTCATGGCATATTTTCTGAAGTAGATTCTCCTTTGCGCTTTTTGCCACCTTTGATTGGCCAACATTATATTGTACATTTTATCAATTTAGACAATAATTGCATAATAAGCCTCAAAATTAATCCAAACTCGTAAATTTTCAACTTTTTACACTGGGGATAAAAGCGAAATTTAAAATTGTCAAGAATTTATCAAGCAAGCAATAATATACTGTTATTTTTATAACAGCCGGGAAAACTTGTCAACTGGCGAATTCCTGTTGTTTTTCCTTGCAACAATTTTCTTTAAACTACAGGAACAATTTATTACGCATTATGAATTTAAACCCATTTAAATATTGTAATCCCTCTCAAACAAGCCGAAGGATAAAGCTTGTCTTCCGAATTAGACGTCTTACCCTATCTTACACATCTACTTTGTCTTAATTGTTCATTGAGAATGAGATGTCGCTTTAGATAAGGAATGATGGTTTAAGATGTCATTGAACGATAGTGAATTGCAATTACAAGTCAAAGACAGAAAAAAGAAGAAGAAGGAGAAGACGCCTTTCAACTCTTAGACTTGAGAGACTTGAACACATAACCGAGAGTGACTATGAAAAATGAAAACGTCTTTAAAGTCATTCTCAAATTAAAGTGAGCAGGAAAATGACAACTGTAATTAGAATATCAACATTATCATAGCACTACTTTTTAATTTCTGTTTCCCCTCCTATATACATACATAAATATAGAATGTGTGTGTATGGAAATGCGCTCATAATTGTCCAAACACATTTACCACAATGTACTTTTATACTTGGAGGTAACTATAAATTAAACGGTTATCTACACCCACTTCCTCCTGATATGAAGACGTCAATGATCTATTGTTGTAGTTGTACTTGCATGTGTATACATTTTGTCAACAAGTCGTCACAGCTTTGTCGTTGTGCGCTCTTTGCTAATGCTCTTTCCACTGTTTGCTTTGCCACACACATACATGACACAGACCAACACACCAAAAGAGTACACATAGATACTTACAGACGCAATTTTTTACACTAGACTTTTTGTTAATCAGTTGACTTTCGCTTTCTTCACTAGATGAATGCAGCGTCAGTGTGCAGAACGTACATATATGTGCACAGTTATTATGCTCTTTTTAAATAAAAACATTCAAAACATCAATAATAGTGGTAAGGATAGTATATTTACTTAATAATATAATAATATATTGCAGATTACTGTATTTTTTCAATTCAAGTTGCAGATAGTTAAACAAAAACGTTCCTTGACTGTGTGTCGCGTTGTACTTCATAATATACTGACTGCGTATAAAACATAACCTAACGAATCTATTTTCAATGCTTTTATGGTATTTTAATTTTTAATTTGCACTCTTTAGATCTGCACATTTATCCATTTAGCTAATACTTGCCAATCTTGCACTTTTACTTTTTTTTGGGTGGCACAAAGAGTAAATGCGTTCTGGATTGAATGAGATGCAAAAACGTCAATTATAAAATGAGTTCATGGTTTTGGTGATACATGGAATTAAACTGCATTCATTTTAATTTTTGTGTTAGCGTAATGTAAAAATTTGCACATCATCTCTTCAAAATTAAATCAGATTTGCAGAGACTATTAAATATTGTATTACAAATTAAAACAATTTCTTTCGGTTAAGCTGACTTGAACTATTCTACTGATAAAAGCTCCTACATAACGTTGAATGCATCTAACGTTGAGGCCCATGAAAAGGAACTATGAATTGAAGAGGATACAATTTCAGGCTTCATAGATGCAAGCACAATAAATGGAAAAATAGTGGGAAAAGGTCGTTAATCCATTAAGATGATGCTCTTTATACTTCATCATTTTATGTGTACACAAAGTATTTGCATCATTCTATAATAAATTGTGAGCATGGATTTGAAAGAGATAGTTCCAAAGATATGAAGTGTATTGCACATTGTGCTGCAAAAATCACCCAGATCACACCTCACACGGAACCAAGTCAAAAGCAAAAGCTGAAGCCAAAGGATTCTAAAGTATTATTATCGTGTAGTTACGTGTACAATACACCGACGATCCTTTGACATCACAGCGTTGCACAGACGTTGCGTCCTCTTCCTTTATTGTGTGCGAATAATGGTTCACATTACGAGTGCGTAATGCTTTTACGATGCATGATACCTTTATCCGTATCACCATCGTCATCTTTAGTCGTAATATCATAATCACTCATAATCATATCATCACAATCACAAGTCACATATCCAAAGGACAGTGTATGCATGTCTTTATTTATTACACTCACTCACGTACTATATAGCTACTCAAATGTTTTTCATGTTGAAGCTTCCATTGAGTAAATGTATCAGAATGGCGGATATCATATTATATATAAGAAATCTCAGTCCCTGTTGCTCCGGTTTGGATGCGTTTTCGTTCACACTGTACAAAAACATGGGT
>JAQIVE010002746.1:0-18820 GCA_034698285.1 Sminthurinus bimaculatus | reverse complement strand
AGCCTTGAAACCTAGCTTATTGTTTTCCTTGTCAAAAATGAGTGACCAAAAAGTCCAGTGAAATTTTTCGAAAAAACGCACCGTTTACGAGTTATATGTCAAAAACAAATAAAACCTACAAGGACAAAATTTGTCTATTGGGTCGAAATAGCCAAAAGTTTCCCTAGCCCCTAATCATTCTAAAACTAAAATGAAAGTTTGAAATTTCCAAATATTTTGAAAATTTTTGACCTTTATGTGGAAACGAGTTTTTTCAAAAAATTACCAAAAACACAAAATGACGTTAACATGTGTTTCCTAATGCATCCTGCGGATTTATATACAATAACGGTTACATTGGAGCCAATTAGACAGTAGCACAACACTGGTTCCAAAATGGTAATAGAACAACATTGGTTCTAAAACAACATTTTGATCGAAGTACGATTTTTGATCATTTTTTATCAGTATTCCTCATGATTTTGTGCCATATAGTTCATGAAGTTTGACACTTTTAGAATTTTACATAAATACCCGGGTAGTCCCGAAATTCGGACTTGAGAATATGGAATATGGATTTTAGGAGGTCGGGTGTAAAATTGGCATGATTTTATAGATAATAGCATAATAAGTTTGCTTTTACAGGTACTTTTCAGGTACTACCCGGTTTGACCAAAACCCGGGTTTTCTGGGACTTTTCGGACGGTGAACTCGGGCTCTGCATCACTGGGAGCCCATACAGTGGATCTCCTGTCGATCTCACATGATTTGGAGTCGAGGGCAAAAAATGTCATTTTGACAGTTTGAGGAGCCGTGGGTTTTCTGCATACTCGACGGGAGGAACTCAGTTTATAATCAACAGTACAGTGTACAGCATGCATTAACATTATATGTATGAATTATAGAAATCTCTCAAAATCTTACACATCGTTGGACCTAATCATTGAACGTCATATAGCTGAGCGGATTTTTTAAGTAAGATTAGTAAGATTTTATTTGCTTCGTCATTAAACAATGTTCTCTTCTCTGATTTCTTTGCCAATAATAAATCGTTCAAACAATAAACGAGATAAATTAATTGTCTCAAATTTTCCATCCAAAATCATTTCTGCGGTTGCACGACCCACAGCTGCGGCTTGTTGAATACCTGTAGATTGTAGAATACAAAATTTTTTACATTCATTCATGTTTCATGTTAACATTGTTGTATGTAACCATTATATCAAACATTTATTTGGCACATGTAGAAATGAAGTAAAATTTAAAAATTTAAAATACATATTGAGATACAGTAATGATACAAACAAAGTGCAAAACAATTCACGTACCGTGGCCACTGAATCCACAAGCAAAGTACATGTTACCATGATACGGATGGTTTCCAATGATACCATTTTGATCAAAGTAATTATAATCATAATATCCAGCCCATGCTGACTTGACTTTAATATTATTGAACGCAGGAACTCGATTAGCTATATTAGGCCAAACGGTATTGTCAAAATAACTGTAGTCCACATCGAGATTAGTAGGGCTTGGTTCTTCCTCAAGTGGAGGCGACTGTCCAGCTAGATAATAGTTGGCTAATCCTTCCCGCCTGTGTTTGCATTATAGGGAAGAAAAAATTACATTAAGATTGGTTGTAAAGCAAATCAATTATAATTAATGATTAATACAATAATGATATAAGCTATTTATTAATGATTTTAAAATGAAAAATGTATCTATTTTTCTATCGAAACCCACCTAAAATATGCACCAGTGGTATCTACAGTCAAAGGACAATCTAATCCTGGACCATTTGCATCTGGGGCATGGTAGAAGTATACATACCGTTTTCTGACATAAAGTAGAATTTAAAAGAACTCTTTAATTTTTATTGTTTTTGAATATTAAATATTGTTATAATTTATATCATATTATACGTTGAATATTTTTGCTGATTAACTATAAATAGAGATAGCAGGGTAAAGTACCGAGGCTCAACAGGAAGTGGAACGCTTAAAAGTTTTTCACCCCGTCCGATTCTAGCCATTTCAGCGACTTTTCCCGAATTGTGACCAGCAGCAAGAACGACGTAAGCAAATTTTACAGTTTTTAATTCCCCTTTTCTGTTTTTTACAATGACGGTGTCAAGAGTTTCAACTGGTTTTCCAGGCCAGTCATCTCCAGCCAAACACATATCATGCCTTTTAATAAACTCGAATCCCACAACTTCTCCTTGTGCATATTCCACGCCCATTGCTATAGCTTTCCTCTTAAACCCGTAGAGTAGAGACCAAGGGTCAAACCTATTTTTTTAATAAAGGAAATGCAAAAATTAAGTTTAGTTTTTTCTGTTACATCAATCAACCTTTCTCGTTTTAAACTTGAGACAACGGAAACTTTAAACGTAGTCACGATATGCAAGATACACATTTGTCTGTCAGCATTCCTGACGGGGGAAAAGCGGAAATTTAATAATGATAAAAACTTTTTTTAACATACTTCAAAACAGAGGCCACATATGAATGTGAGAATTTTCTACATTTTTTCTCTTCGTGAACTAAGACATCAATAAGTAGTTGCTCAAAAACGTATAGTTCTGCTTTCCCAGTATCCATATATTATTGTTTATACAGACAAGGTATAAGTATAAACTGTATAATCTGTAAGTTCAACCTGCGTATCAGGGTTTATTAATGGCAGTTGGTATTTAGAATTCGAATGCATGCAATGCATTCAAAGTGAATAAAGTGCCATTAGTTTTGAGCCAGGGACGATTTTAAGACAACTGCGTATGAAGTTGTAAAAACGACCCAGCTTACATATGGCGTATGGATACGTTTAAAGTTTCAGTCCTATAAACCGGAAAGGCGAACATGTTTAATCGATACAAAATCGGCTACATTGTTATAAACATAAGTATGCACACAGTTACATACACAACCTCTTTGTTTTTTAATTGGTTAAAGATTTCGTACTCACCATCCTTCATTTTCAAGACCATGAGTAGCTAGAGCTACACCGTCAGTATTTACCCAGGGAAACTTTTCTTTCAGTTTTGTAGGAGTTAAAAGTTGAACTTTAGCACCTAAATTACTGCCAATCGGAACACAAAATACACGCCAAAAAGATTTTTATTTGTGTAATTAAGTTTTCAGTTTTCGGAATGACATAAATAAAAATAGTTGTCAATTAGAAACATGAATGGAAAGTCTCGATTTTAAAAAAAATCCCGTTCTAAGACACAAAATACTTACTCCTTACTATATGTATATTTAATATTTAAAACATGCAAAAGACCTGAAACTTCCTCTGTGTTTCATATCTCGATTAGGCTTTCCCATCATGCCTTAATAAGAAATAAAAAATTACATACATATAGCTCATATAATAAGAGTTTACATACGTTTGTAGTTCTTGGTTTTTATGAAGCTGTTCTGCATTTTCTTCGTTTGCTAAATATAGGTATCCTTGAGGATGAAAATGCATATCGGGGCCAGTAGAATCTTCAACAGCTAAGGTTTTCTGCGCATTTCTTAAAAACTCTGCCCCATAAAGAGACATTTCGATATTTTCGGGCAAGGAAAATTGTTGTCTTACACCACCCATGGATAAAACGGTACTACATTTGGCATACTATAAAAACAGAATAAAATTCGTATTTACAAACTCATGCAAAAAATAGTTTGTTTATTAATTAGCATGTTACGTTATGTTAATAAACTCAATAACTACAAGAGAAAATAATTTCTAATTTTTATAATATCAAAATCTTACAGTAGGATCTTGTTCGATGACCATGACGCTAATTGATTTATAAGGAAGCCTACACTTCATAGCATAAGCTATTGCAGATCCCATGACTCCACCTCCTATTATACAAATGTCTACATGTCTTGAAATTTCTTCTAAGGGCTCTAAATTTTCATCAACTATTGACTTAAGATCATGAGCAATTATTCTCTTGGCCCTTGCATGCGGGTGAAGTTTTGGAGGTGCTTTAACTTCTTTGTACTCGCCATCGTCAGAAAACTACAAAAACAATAAACAACCAAAAACCAAGTGAATGAATTCTATATATTGATGACCATCATTTGACACCCTTTTTTACTATGAAATCATTTCACACTACACGTTCAACGACCACTATACAAAATGGTAATAATAAATACTACATATTATAACGTATAATGTACCAAATTAAGTAGAAAACAAGATGTACAACGATGGGAACTTATGATTTCACATGTATATTGAAATATTATTACCTTTTGAAGAATGCGAGATGTGGAAATGTTTCTGTATAATGTGGGCTTCAGCCTTTTCGACAATTGAATCCACGGAAGTTTGATTGCTAGACTAGATGCCATTTTTTATATTGTTTCCTGCAAACAAATGTAAAGAAAAACAAATGGGTATAGGTACCGGTAATTGGCAACCATAATACATAATCCAGAATTAAAAAATAGTAAATACATAAATATATATACAAACAAATATTTTGCTGCAGAATACAACCGACATTTCAAAGTTAAAAACCTATCAATAGTTTTATGTATCCAACATAAAATCATTATAACTACAATGTACATTGTACCTGCAATTTACTGTTTACTATTACTTTTTAACTTATAGAAGCCGACTTACACTTTTAACGGTGAGAGTAAAAATGTTTGTACATACAAAGAGTGCTAAGTAGATCAAAATGAAATATGCACGTGGGAATTAATACACTGATTACTTTTACAACAAATAATACGTTATTCAATTATACTGGAAAGTCATTTCATAGTTTATTCAATCACTATCATGTTAAACATTGAGCAAATCCATGGTTAACTTCTTATTTAACTTGCTTTCAGCTGCTCAACAAATTCAGTAATTCAGTATGAAAAAAATCTTTATTCATGGTATAAACAGTATAAAATAACAATAATTCAGAGCACAACAATACTGGGAGTATAATAATATAATTATCAAGTAAATAATTTCACGTGTAGTTTTAATACAATACAAATGTAATAACTAAGTATGTTTGTGTGAAACTTTATACTTAGTTAACTTTTATTTTGTTTTATTGAATATTTAGGTTTGCAAGGATTTCGCAACGCTCCCGCAAAGGTTTTGAATACTCGTCGATTCCCCATATGAGCAGGAGATAGAGTTGTGTTTTGAACATCTCGGCCCAGATTATCTCGTCGAGGTCAATGTTTTGTGACTGAGCCTCAGTCACTTGTCTCTTGAGATTCCGGTGCTGGATCTCGGACCAACTGGATAAATCTCGGAGCTCCTTAAGATGACCGTAGAAAAACTCTAGTTGGTCATCTTCTCCAGCTATACTGATGCAGGAGTAGGGCATCATTTCTACCGCATCTTCAAATATCAGAGCTGCCGAGAAAAGCTCGGGAATTGTTGTATTCGGGGGGTATGACTCGGTTCCTAATTGTTTGTTGAAAGGAGAAGAAGGATTTTTATTAAATAATTGACGTTCAAATTTTCCAGGTAAATTGCATTCAATGCTATCCGAGATGCAAATATTGTACCTTTGATGAGGCCTTGATAAGCTCCTCTTAAACTTGTCTCAAACCGACAGGCCGTCGTCGTATAATTTTGTCTCAACTTCATCCAATTAATTTTCCCATCTGATCGGGTGATCTGAGGCATCAAGAGCCCACGCATTATTGAGCAAAAGGAAAAAAAGTTACCCAAAGCAGTCTTCAGCTCCTCGGCAATCAATACCCATTTGTTAACCATGGCCTCTGGAGTCTTGGACATGACGATGGTGACCACCACAAAATGGGAAAATGTTAGAGATCGCTCTATAATATTATTCCATCTGTGCTGGGAGTTGTGAAAAAGTAATTCATAAATATCTCGAGTTCGACTGTTTTGATTTTGATTTTCTCCTCCGTGGGACTGATTACTCGCTGTATTATCGTTTTCTTCCAAGTTTCGTACAGCTTCATTGCCATTGTCTGCAATCTTTTCTGTTTCCTCCCCACCATCTTCTTTGCCCTCCTCATTAGTCCCACTTAAGATTTCAAAGTCGAGTTTGGTGAGATGCAGAGCAATTGTTTTAATTTTTGTTTCCATTAATCTAGTTATTAGAGTCTTGAGAGACAAAAAAACAACAACGTATTTTATTACAGTATAAGAAAATAATCCCATAAAAATTATTTTCGTAAAAACTCAGCTCATATTTTCATGAAATTAATTTCGTTAAAACAATTTATACCTCAATGAGTCCCTCGTTCATTCTCACATTTTTCAGCTCGAGATTTGATGGAAGCAAAATACTTTCAAAGGAGAGTAAATCGAAGTTACTACATTTTACCCTTGCATTTTCAGTACTGTGCGTCCTTGCATCAAAATCAAGATCTTGACCTGGGGTATTACTATTATTTTTGTCAGGATTAGCAGTAAATTCAAGTTGAGACATTTTGAGGGCTAATCTGGATGGAATATGTTCAAGTTCTTCTATAAGGCCGGGAGGAGGGACTAAATTGACGGCTTTCTGCTTTAGTCTCTCGAGTGTCGAGATTTTTTCAAAGGAGACAAAAACCGGTTCAGGAATCCCACTTGACCTCATCAACGACACATAGTCGCCACGAACAGCATCGACAATCAAGTTCCGTGGTCCCATTTTCAGCAAAGGTACTGTTCGATTTCTGTAATAATAGCAATAGTAATAAAATTGGGTACTTTATTAGTACATTTTGTATGATCATCACCAAAAGGAAATGATTGTTTTACATATTAACATATTTGTTATTATTAACAAATTGAATTTATTTCTGACCTTGGATTATGAATGAGAGCGTTGGAGCCCGCAGAAATGGGGATTCCGCTCCCCACATGATATGTAATGAGGTCGGGAACAGTGTCAAAACTGTCATTCTCAAATCGATATTTTACTTGCTCATAAATTGTATCTTTCTGATTGATATCCTGTATAAAACACAAATGGATGTATAGGAAATCTCAAAAGTTTTGTCCTCATTTCACACTTTCGACAACTGTAAACTTGTAAACTACTATAATAAATCAAATTCAAAGGTAAGCAGTTACAGCAGAACTACTACATTTTACATTTAATCATTAATCACCAGCAAAATTAGTATAAGATGGGTGTCAGGAAATTTTTTTCTTCTGGTCAGAAATGCTGTCACCAAAGGATTTCCATAGATCATGCACTTTACATTAAATACAAAATACATACAATCAAACTAATCTGTGACAAAGTAGGGGGCAGCTTTTACATCATTTAACTACGGGATGAAATATTCCATAATTGCGTAGAAACTCATTACCAAAGCCAAAAGTCTTAAAGTAAATACTTCTACTACAAAATAGTGTATTTACGTAGAAAGAAACAACATTTTTAAAAACCAGTGAGAAACTTAATTAACTTAATTAAACTTAATAAATTGTAAGTACTACACGGATATAGTCGCATATTTTTTATAAAATTTACGATCATGCATAGTAAATAATTGCAAGGAGTTCATAAAACGAAAATCCTCGAGCTGTCACACCTCCACACGTATCTATCTACATCAATACATTTACAACAGTAAGCTGAACAAACCGAAGTAGAAAATAGAAAATACAACAACAAAGCAAAAGAACGTGAAAGGATAGAAAGAAGTGAGAAAGAGAAAAAGAGGTGAACATTGAACATGGACATGAGCATGCAAATAAAGATGGAAATGGCGTGAACGTCTAATAAAAAAACATCCACAAGCAAAAAAAATGGAGAGACAGTAAGCTTTTAAAAAAATTGAATATCATATCAGCATAAAATATTGTTGAGACTCGAAGAACCAGGAAATATCTGCATGTTGACTTTTTTAATCTCTAGAATAATCTAAATAGATTCATCCACACAACTTTAGTATAAAGACAAATAATAATACGCGTAGATACAAATACAATATGCATAGATTCATAAAAGAACAAACGTGGATAACACGAATATGTAATGATCATATTTTTCCAGCGGCTTTAATTTATACTAATGAATAGCATGTCATAAAAATTGACTAGAATACTGTGTGTACAATTTTGTGTATTGTATAGATATGTATTATGATTGGCTACATAGTTACACACACACACACACACACACACACACACACGTACTTTGTGAACGAGGAAATGCAGATTATTGTGATCCCACCGACAGGAGAGTACGTAGTCATTGACTCGACCTGTCTGATCCCGGACCAAGAAATCCCCGTTTTCGACTAGGAGCTTCTCCGCGCTTTCTCTCGAAATTCGTCCGTGATACCAGGGATGAGCTCTCAGGTCCCGGCTGTCTAATGACAGTTCCCAGTCCAATAACTCTTTGACTTCGTTTTTATTAACACCCGCCGCACTACTCGACATGATTATTCATGGATTACAGTTATCATGTACAAGGACACTATTCTTCTCTACACACATATGTACGTACGTGTATTGTATCCTTTTTTAGGTATATTGTATTGTAAAACAGTCAGGAACCACAAAATAGGTAATATTATGATACACTGCGTGAGTGAAGAGTCAAACACGGCATAATATTACACTATACTTATTACAGAGGACTTTGGGCAGTCCCGCATAGGTTATTAGTTACTATACGATGACACTGGTGATGATCCGTAATGATAGAGTGTATATTGTATATATTACCTGGGAGAGAGAGAAAAGAGTATATTATTATGATTAGTAGATAATATCTCGACTGTCATGTTATGTTACTCTTCTACTTTTTGCTTTTCACCTTTTTTTTACTTTATTTCATTGTATATCTCAGAACTGTTGGGATGATGATGATGATGGTGATCCAAAGCACTAATTATGTAAGAATTTTTCCCTTCCACTCAAAACACAAAACAAACAGACAGTAGATAGTACCGTACAAAATGTAGTTGAAGTGAGTCGATGTTATTTTTTTGTAAATTATGAGCCGTCATTGAGTAAAAAAGTGGAAAGCACGAGACTAATAGACTAGAAGAACGATATGAAAATGAATATGACAATTTCACTTGGGCTTCTACACTCTACACTAGTTTGCATTTGGGTGATAGTGTAAATAATAACAAATATCTCTATGTGTACTTATACTACCGGTTTGCATTTGAAGCAATCTTAATCTGAATGTGTGTGTGTATTGTACATGCTTATGCATTATACATACATACATGTATGTGCATAAATGGGGAAAACATAAAGTCAGAGTTGGTTCTGAACCACCCTAAAATTATTGATTTTTCCATAATCTAAACCCTCTAGTCTCACTTCCCATCTGCTAGCATCAACAGTACTGTAATAATTATATGTGTGCAGATACAATATGCAATATGCATGCTAGATGCTTTCCCCATTCCATCTCTACATGCACGGTTCGTCATCAATCTGTCGGTTTTGTATCGTACCATACAATAAGCACAGTAAGCTGAATTGACACAGATTGGTCAACGAGGGAAAGGAAAAAAGTCACATTTTTGTTTTGTGCCATCAAATTTAAGCTTAATATTTTAGAGTTTTAAATTCCAAATTCCAGTCAGTTTTATTGCTGGAGCAAATACTGTGCAACCCCTTAAGGTTCTATGCAGTAATGTACAGAGGGAGGAGGGATTCTCTTTTCACCCCCTGCGTAGGTACTCTGCATTGCTCTCGACTTCTGTGTGTAGTCTAATACCCGGTTTTTCACCCCCTCTCAAATATTTCCAGTCCCGGCTTTTCACCAGACTCAACTCAACCTGCTCAACTATCTCGATCCACAAAAAACAGATGTCTCGCCAGTAGTTTTTTCGATGCAGAAACCTTGTCAAGCCAGAGTGGGGAGAACCTTTGCCGTACTTATTTGCTTTTCCTATTCATGCTGCCGTTTGTGGTCAGCTTTCAGCTACTCATGCAAAGGGACTTATTTAGACAAAGGTGAAGTGATGACACTTGCTCACTTATTCTTCGAACAATATGATGCAACTATAACTATGTGCACACTGCACACGCATCATGATTTTTGTCCAAAAAGAAAGAGACAGAAAGATACGTGGTCCTGTATCAAGGTTTTAAAAATCTCCCAATTTTTCATGTGTAGATGTAGAAGCATTTTTAATTGATAATCGATGGTACATACATAGTCGTGCGTCAGCTATCATTAATTTTGGATAAATGTGTGGCATATCACTCTTAAACGCAATAACCATCTTGTTTGTACTCAGTACTTTGTATATGCAATATGCTGTGGAGACAGGTACTTACTTACAACAGACCAAAGTAAATAGATCGCCAAGTTGGAGACGAGGAAAAAGTTATGTATATTTATATACACATAGATTACATTTCTACTGTATGTATTCTTCCTGGGCGACAGAGCTTGCCACCCAAATCGTGTGTGACTAACTAGACTCCGAGCTTTAGTCTGTGATTACGGGCCACAGAGTCCCTATTACGTACTTCGTCCACCAGCTACTTAATCCTCGAAAATCATATACAGCCAATATTCCATTTGACAGCTCGGCATTCCGACAGTAATTAAGCTATTATTTTCACCGCCCTTATGTTTACACTTTTTCTCGTTTTCTCTCTTTCCCTATCTTTAGCTATATTTATGTATGTATGCAGCCGCGGTGACGGTGAGACAAGACGAGACTCTCTTCCATCATATCATCGTTAGATAGATAGATACCTGCAATTTGATGTACGTTGTACGTGTATATATTGCCAGATATTTCCCCAATAATAATTATACAATGTTCAAACAAAGAAAAAAGGGAGTGAGTCGCCCATTGATTGTTTGTCCGTTTAAATTATCGAAGTAAAAATCCAGCCATTCTTCAAAGGAGGAGAGAACAATGGCACCGAACCAAACAGTTTTTACTTTTGTAGGATATACAATTTAACTATTTTTGATATGCACTCTATGCTCTATATATGTACACATGCGATAAAATCGCGGAAATTGTTTAATTACTGCAGAAGGAAGAGCCAAATACACATGCAATAATAAATAATGTACATAGAAAAAACCACACATGTACAATATACATATGTATTGAGCGGTAATAGGTTAACTATAAGTACAAAACAATTATTATTGATGATACATAGATAATATACAGTCAAGTTTATTTATGCATGTAAGTGCATAAATAAACGGCAGTTTACTCTCACACATAATAACTCATGGAATTTCGGAATTTTTTATATTCTCCCTATGATTTTGTCCCGTGTGCCTGCTTGAATAATAAATCTATTTTTGGTTCCAAATGTCTTCCTTTATCACATTTTTGTTCCGGGCTTTCTCTTTTCCTACTTTCTACATTCTACACACTTAACTAGTTGTGCGTCACTTTGACTAACTATCGCGTAGCATAATTATCACGAGAAATCAACTGTTATAACATACAGGAAAACATCCAGGCATACAGATGACTATCGCACCTTTCGGCACTTTTTACCAGAAAAATAATAAAATTGTTACGATTGTTGAAGGACCCACAAAGAGGAAGCAACATACGTAGAAAAATTTTTATGTATACATTATACATATACATAAAACATTTACAAGATACCTAGGTATAATATTACATTACATTTAATTGATACTCGTCGACAGAGCTGGCTCCTCTATACTGTCTCCAAACTGTGATGTACCGACATAAGATATGCATTATACATATATATATCTGCAATACATAAGACGGGATAAATTTTCACATCAACTGTACAATTATTATGTAATCAAACCCGTCATCATCGTCGGGATGAATAAGTGGAAAATCAATAAAACAATAACTCTTCATAACATTTGCAAACACTGCTCACTTTTATTTAGTGCTGTAATTTCTCACGCGGAAATGCAGTAACCAACAAGAGAGAAAGATTCAAGTAATTTGCAATATGTGGATAATCACATTTAAAAAAACACATCAATAGAAATAAGAAAAAGCAGAAAACATTTTAGCTGGCATTCACTGTATATAGTGTGGATCAGTAACGAAACTTCTTCTCATTTCATTTATTTGATGCCATAAAAATGTTATGTTATGATTGGAGAATCCTACTCTGGGATAATGCGGAAAAACATATCAGCTAATATAGATATAGAATACATTTTTACTTTTGCTTTTCATGCAGTCTCCGGTTTCCCTTTTCCCACAGTGGTGTAGAGTCCAAGTTGAGACGAGAGTGTATCTGTATATCCATTTGAAGGAGAGGGAATGAAATGAGACCACAAGTGACAAGAGTATGTGTGACTGATGGTGATAAACTAGGATGAGGTGAAGATGCAATATGTCACAGTAGACGCAGACGAATATTCGAGAAGAGTTGGAACTTTACTTGAAAGTGAAATACCCTAGAAAAAAGTAGAGAGAGAGAGAGAGATGGAGGAGAAGGTGGAAAAGAACTCGGTCCATAATACACACAATATAATGCAATATCGTTAGAAAAGTGAAGAAATATCCTTTCATATTCATTTTCTTAAGCCACTCACTCACAAAAGTACATGAACATTGAACATACGTATACAAGGTATAGGGACGGGCATATGAATAGATCTCATTTTCATATAAATTTGACACGAAAAACTATCTCCTACTTTGCTAACGTTATATTACCTCAAGTATGGGTACAGGTACAACTAGTTTTACTTTTTTTTGCTTTTACTCTCTTTCTCTTCTTTTCCCTTTCGATTTTAGGTACTTTGGCAAGTTTTTTGAATCTTCGCAAATGTTCACTGCATCCATTTACATAGACCAACTTAACTGGAAAATTTATGTTTGTATTAGAATTTCTCAGGTTACACAAACACGGCAAAAAAAGCAGGAGAAAGAAAATGAGACGGAGAAAGAACCTTGGAACCTTTCTCTCGGGTACTTGGTATACATTGATACTCCTTGCAATAGTATCACATCTCATCATAACGAAAATTCACTCTTCTGTATAGCCTCCATAAATATAAGTATAAACGCAGTATATGACATGTAGATAGATGTAGATGAAGATACCAAGAATCATAAAGGGCATCCTTAGGGCCAACACAATCTAGATTCTAGATTCTCTCCATTCACCATGCAGTTACTCTTCTACATTTACCTATATGTACATGTAGGTATACACTTTTCTTCTTATATTTTTTACTTCTCCCCACTCTTTCTCTCTCTTTTTGTCTTTGTCTTCTTAAAGCCTTTGTCTTCGTCCGTTTGACTCTGCATCCCATTTTTTCTTACTTTGTCTTTGTCTCGGTTCATATACTGCTATTTCTACTCCAAGTCGTCCAAACAGCAGCATGGCTTTAAGCTGTTAAGTAAAGCAGGAGGAAAAAAACAAGTATTTTACAAAACATAGAAGAACTGATGGAAGAATTGAAAAAGTCTGAAACAGAACAAGAGCAAAACTAGTTTTCTGTACATATGCATACTCTACTGTATGTATGTACAATGTACATAGTTATGACTTTTTTGCACTTGGCTTTCTCATTTTTCCATGTTCTTCTTTCTCGACTTTTCACTCTTTTCACTTAACTTGCTTTTCTTCCCTTATTTCCAACCTGGTAGTAATAATACAAAAGATAGAGTACAGACAGTCAGGAAAAAGAGGGATATGCAGACGAGAGCATCACATTGAGTTTGAGTTTTCAATGTTCATACTTTGCCATCAACATCACCATAAACGAAGAGTTCATGTTCCCATTTCTCTCTACTCTCCCTTTGTCTCAACACTATAAAGTCAGAGTCCTATCACGGAAGAGAATAATATATAGAACCAACCAAAGAAACCGTAATAATGTCTTGGTAAAAAACCAACCCAGAAAACCCTTAAATTTATTCCGAGTACTATACCCGTTCAGATACAGGAGACTTGGCCAATAACTTGCACACTTTTTGAATCTTGAAATCATTCTGATCAATAAATTCCAAACAACACTACAACACTAATAAACATAAACTTTTAAGTAGCAAGAAAATATAATAAACTATCGATGCAAATTAAAAATAAACTTCAACGTTGAATAGTAAAAAGTCAGATTATGTGCAAAATAAAAAAATGATGACAAGAAAAAAAATTGACAAACAATTATGACTAATTGTAAGACTTTAAATAATAATTGCATAAAAAGCTAAGTAAAAAAATAAGAGAATGTACAACTGTGTATCGAAGGATTGTTATAAACAAATTTTACTGTACGTTTTGCATACAAACACTTTGAAACCCCCCAAAAGGGTCATAATAATAGTCATATCAAGCTCCTTCTCAAGCTTTGGGTCTACAGTCCACAATTTTTCAAACATATGTACATCTCATGTACTTATTATATGCACAACTATCCAATGCATATAGAGTAGGAGTATTCACTATTCACTGGGTATTTGATGCTTGAAGAAAAAGTGAATATGAGACGAGACAGACAGACAGATATGTAGAAAAGGGAGAAAACAGGAGAGGCAAATACAGGCATATATACATACATAGATCAAGGGCAGTTTTTACGATTGCATTGAATTCGTTGGTTGGTTGTTCGGTGGAGACTAGCAATTTTTCTCATGTCTCGGCAAGTGGCAGTCTCTTTTGCATGAAATATATCTGAGGGTGCTTTTTGACTCTATGATGTTCGCCGTCCAAATTGAATTTGTTCCGAGGGCCCCGAGTCCTATGAGCATATTTATTTTACGCCCTGGCAAAAAGGAGTCAAGGAATCGCATGCATGAAAAATGTCCCAGTGGATGGGTTTCCTCTCTCCTTTTCTCTCTCTCTCTCTCTCTCTCTCTCTCTCCTCTTTCACAGTGTAATACTGCTACATGTCCATAATAAGAAAAACTGATACTAACTCTCTCACATTGCATTGAGAGTTGGAAATGTAGAGAGAGAAAGGGAGTAGAAAGTGGAATCACAAGTAACTCTGAAACTTGAAGTAGATATGCAAGCTGATGGGTACAGACTACAGAAATAGCAGGATACGTGTATGATTGAACCAGAGGACTTTTAGTAAACTTAACTGGTTGAAAACTTCGTTTCCGTTTTACCATCTTAGAGAGAGAGAAAGAGAGAGAGAGGTATAGAGAAAGCAATGAAAAAATCTACAATATTACTTATACATGTATGAATCCGGAATCGACGAATATCAAAATATATCATCTAATACTCTTTATGCATACAAATGCAAAGGAGAAAACGGCCAGCAAAGGGGTAAAGTGAAGAAGGAACAAGTCTCAAGTTTAAGAAAAAGACAGACGAAGAAAAAAGAATCTCACATCTCCATGTACATACGTAATATGAATTGAATATAATCTACAGTTAAAATATTGCTTGGAATTATTTTCAAGGAGGAAAAGTCAAGCCGACAGGAAAGTTAAACTTGAAGAAAAGAATTCAAAAAGTCAGTGTGAGAAAAGGTGAAGAAGTAGTATAGTACAAGTGGAAGAAGAAGTAGAAGAAGAAGACGTGAATGCTGCTGAATTGTGATGTGATACATGAAGTTTGTGTGTAACCCTATTTCCGGACTTTGACTACGTTAGAGAGAATTACGTTGGGAAAAAGTATAGATTCAAGTCGTTCACTCTGTCAGTTCACTACTAGATTCTGGATTATTGGTATTAATCTACGGGGAGTCGTTTCCTGACTTTCGCCTCTTTTCTCCCTTTGCATTCTCTGCATGTGAATCCATCCTCTTGTACATACATACATAGAAGATATCTGTGTCTATCCCCTTCCTTCCCTCCTTTTTTACAGTTATACATATTTATACACATCTCTATCTATCCGAACCTCCTCTCACTCTCTCTCTCTCTCTCGTCTTCAATTGAATTTTCGAATGAATCCTAATGATCCTCGACCCCAAAAATAAAGGGATCAAATCATCCTAACCCGACCAACATCACTCTTCTTCCCTTCTCTCACTCCCTCCTCTTTTTCTTTGTCTATTCAACGCACACATACACATATACGACAATACACGGTGTATTTATATGCATACACATTCACTCACATTGGCTCACTCCTCTCTCCCTCTCTCTCTGTTTTACTCTCCCTTTAAATGCACAAACACGCGGGCCTACTCTTTCTCTCCTCTTTTTTCATTGTCACTTGTCACAGAATGCACAAATAATTCTAAATGGTGACATGACCATTTCTTTTTCTTTTTTTCATCCTCCCTCAATTTTGTACACATGGAGCAACTGATATCTACTCACAGCTCACAGGACAGGGAGAAAGGGGACGGTAAAAATTCTAGAGCACTACACATGTAGGCAAAACTTTTCTATGCATATGCATACTTTTACACATATTATATGAAAAACGAAGATTTGCAGATACAGGGGCAAAAAAGTCAAGCATTATTTTTCCATATGAGCAAAACTATCTAGAACAAAAGTATGTTTATGCAAAATTAAGGTTAAAAGCTCAGAGGAAAAAGTACTTTTTGCTAGCAGCACAGCCTAATTTAAATCTGGACAGTTTTATAAAAATGTATGAAAAGTTTAAGGATTGAACCTTAATTTTGGTGCAGTTATGACGTTTTTGCCCCAAGCTCCCCTGTCGATCTTCAAAATCGTGTAGATCAGTTTATCCTATTTATCATGTATCATGACACAAAAAGGAATGATAACGGTAAGTCCCTTTGCTTAAAAATAAAATTGTTTGGAATATTATGAATAAATTAACTCCTCTCGATTTCTATTCTGCTGTTCAAAGACAAAGTCTGGTTTGATATTCTTTTCTCAACAGATCGGCAAAGGAAAAGTAAAGTAAAAAGTAAATGCTCACGCAAGCCGTTGGCGGTCATCTTTAGATTTTAGATGCATGTTGTACATTTACAGATCAACTAAAGCGCAACATAACACAAGACTCGCGACCAACTTCTTTTTATTAATATTATTTGACTTTCAAACGAAAGCGACGAGGCATGCTATGGAAATATCGTATATATTTTTAACCACATTCAATCATTAATTCATTCATCATCTTTCGTTGATCAGACATTCTCAATCAAAACTAATAAATATATTCATTATGTATAATGCCATGTAACACAAAATACATGGCGTGAATGTCTATATTATTATAATTTAGTGATGTATATTTAGTGGAACGGGAAATATCTTTGTTAAAAGAATGGGAACGGGGGGAACAAATTCCTTAGTAAGCTCAAGATACTTTGTAATACAAAGAATCTCTTTTGCTCACGATGATGATAATGATGATGATGAGTAAAGTCATAATATAGATTTGGAAAGATTGACTGCCATGACTGCCACTCAAGGGATTAGACTGAGACTTGAAAGCGATTAAAAAGCAAAGGAACAAGACATCATGTGATAATATCTGTGTAGCTGAAACTTGTAAGATTGCCTTCCAACGTTCCCTCTCTTTTCTCGTTTGTGTAACTATATTAGCAGGAATATTCCACCATTTTATCTGCACATAGTAAAGGCAAAGAGAAACTATATACATATATATGTATCTGCATTCTGGATCCGACTTTAATGCTTACACACACACTCATAGTACGAGTTGAAGAGGCGAAGAATGAGGAGACGGGGAAAGGTAGTAAAATGTGTGTGTAAACCAGAGATCCTTTTCTAGTTCAACTCCTCGTTAGATGTGAAAATTAGCGTTAAAATCCTTTCCCTCGAGAAAAGCGACTGACTGTGGATGAACTGTATACTAAACAGTGGGTATAGAATGTATAGAAGAGTATATAGAAAGCAGAGCCGACAAACGACTGAGTGAGTGAGTGAAAGAGTCTGAGATATCTACATCGTTTATACAGGAAAACGATAGAATTCTCAATTCTCTATATCCACTGCACCAGCCAAACTGTACATTGTACAATGTACATGTATTCTTACGTACATACACTGGAAAGCTACACACGACTAGCGATTAACTAAAAGCGAGAGAAACTGGAGCTGATAGGGAAAACTGCGGTACATAAAACAATGGATGCATGTATGTATGTATGCACAATGCATGACTGCAGGGAGTAAGTGAGAGCAGGAAGAAAGAAACAGAGAAAGGGAGACAGAATAAGGATATGAAGCAGCGACGGACTAAAATCGAATTTAACTTTTCACTTCTTTAGCATGTCTTATCCCCCTGTTTCTCCAAGCTCAAATTCAATTTGTCTTCTTTCTTTATTCCTCCCTTCCTTTCTTGCTTCATCCTCTCCCTCTTTCTTTATTCTGCGTTATGTACTCTTTGTCTATATATACCACGTTTGTTTCTTCATTCCTTCTTTCTTGCTTTCTTTGCTCAAGAAACGGCTGGCGATTTGCTGCTTTTTTCCTGATTGTAAGCCCTTTTCTATCCCCAGTTCGTCTACATCTTGATCTTGATTCTAATTCTTTGCCCTGTCTTTAATCCTTGCTGTACACTGTGTACATCTTACTTTGCTTGATAGGACGAAAAGGCACCATTCATACTCATAATTGTGAACTTAAACATGGAGAAATGAATGACGATGAAAGATTGATAAATCACAATTCCAATATGTTTTTGATTTGTCTTGGATTTTTTTATTTAAAAATACTATATAGGTTTAAAGGACAATTTTGGAAAGCTTGCACTTCACTCACAATTAGTTATTTGTAAGATGTGGAATTTCACAAAACGTTAACGTTTAAACAGTTTTAAATAGCCAAAAACATGAGGAATGAAAAATTTATAAATGAAGTGGCTGACCTAAATACCAAGGAAAAGTAAAGAAAAGAAGCCAAAAAATAAAAAATGATGGAGACAAGGCACGCAGTATACATTTAACGGTAACTCGTGAGTCGTTTGTCTTTTTCTAGGATCCCTACATTCTTATATATTATGCTTTCTTTTCCCCACCTAATGCAAATTAGAGAGATGGGGACAA
>JAQIVE010002745.1:0-18821 GCA_034698285.1 Sminthurinus bimaculatus | reverse complement strand
TCATTCTTATCCTTTAAACGCCGCTCCTTTTACATATATACATTATACATATTAAGGATTACATCACTAATAGTATATTTTGTAGTTCTATCGTCATCTACATACTACATACACAATACACACATATGTATTATGTAATCTATTTGTGTGTTTTGGTGTGAAATGTCATTTTCTTCCTTTCAGACTTTGCTTTCCCCTTTTGCTTTTGGCCACTCTAATCTCTTTTCCTCCATCTCTCTTTGCTGTGTTTCATTCGTTTTGTTAAACTAATCCATATTATTAGATACACATTCGATATCCTTCTCTTCCTCCCCTCTTGACCTTTATATTCTTTTGATTTTGGGCGTACACCTCAAATCTCAACTACTTTCCAGCTCCACTTCACCATTGTACACAATATACATAATGTATTGAAAATAATGTACGAGGACGAGTACGAATGATTGTGAGACAATAAAATGTTATGTATTAGTATGTTTTATAATACATAGAGTGTGTATTATACACACAATTCAATCCTGGGCATTTTGTTTGTTTTTATGTTACATATACATTATACATATTTCTAGGTTTCTGTGTACATAATCTAATGTTGTTTGTATCGCAGAGTAGATTATGATGTAAACGAAAAGCCGCCCTCGTTTGCATGCATGTATTTGCATAAATGTTGGAAATCCATGTATGCATAAGTATGCATCCAGCTTTGGGCAATGGATTGAATTTTGGGGATTGAGGTTCCATATTACGAAGAATCTCACTGCGTATATATAATATGTAAATAGTAAATGGATAATGTATTGTAGTGAAGGATTTTGTATAGTAGTGTAAACGTATATCGGTACAAATACACCGCAAATAATTGTTTGTATTATTTTAGTTCAATTATCATGCAATAGTTATACAAAGTAACCTTTTGAGCAACCATTTTAAACAGTATAGACTTGAAAAATTTTAAAGAGGATAAAGTATGTTTCTATGTATTTATGTATGTACCTGTGGGCCTCTGTCCAAGGGACCTGAAACGAAAGAAACAAATTTTATGTAGAGATTTTGCAATACCAAAGCATGCCCACATTAAATGTAGTTTTATTTCGAGGGTCCATCGTCATATTTTGAAAATCAATTTGAGACTTTTGGAATCCCGTTACTTTATTCAGGAAGCTCATTGTAGTTATGGGGACAAGAATTTCAAAACTGTGTACAACGAATAAAACTTCGATATAAATATATGCCTTGAGTTAAAGCCTGGCTGAATCGTCAAAGCTCGATGAGTTTTCCACGACAATTCATAAACATTGCATCAAAATTTGATCAAATTTTTGACAAGAGTCGTGCCAAAATCTTTTCGAACTATTGCCTTTAAGTTTTCTGAAAATTTATTCGTATCCCGACAACGAGACAAAAAACTGCACTCTGTACAAAGTCACAAGATGACGGTGGGCTCTTATTATAATAATATTGTATGGTAGTTCCGTGCAAATAAAATATCAAACACATTTGTAATTTCATTTCTTAAAAAAATATTTTTACCTCATAACAACGCCAAGCTCGGCCACGGTAATCATACCATCTTCGTCTTTGTCGAATAGCATAAAAGCTTCTTTGAATTCTTAAAACAATGTTAAACAATAGTAAATATATAAAGGACTTGATCGTTCGCAGTCATGCAAATGAATACTTAAAACATGATAGATTGTAGATAAATTAGATGTTGTCAATATAGGTAAGTACAAACACATTGATCATATATCGCGTGGTCAAAAGTCCAAAGGTCAAAATTCTTATCTTACCCCCAACTTGTTCCTCGGACAGTCCATACTCGGTCTGCAATAAAACAAAATATAATTTACCATTAAATTACAACGTACAATTTAAAATTTACCTGTACGTATTGCAACGATTTTTCAACGTGAATATTCAATAAGCCTAAACTACGAAAATAAAATTATAAATTTATATTGGGTGTCTTCGAGTTCTTCCGTTTCCGCGACGTATTTTAACTAAATACTTACAATTAGCAACTTTGGTCATTTTAAGTTCCTGATCCCGATTTCATGGATATTTATGTGTATACTTTATGTTTCATAGAAACAAAATTCAACTCTTGCGTAAATAAGATTTATCTCTATTAATTCATGGAAGAAGCAGTAAGTAAGTACTTTATTTACTATAATATAAGTACTGTATACACACGCCATATGTAATTTATGTGCTTTTAATAATCACAATGTGATATTATATCACAAAGTAATAATATAATCACTATTATAAGCATAATGAACTATAATACATACTTAATTCATACAGTTAAACGTCTTACTCATATGTAATACAATACGGGCATAATGTGTAATCCAGCTCCGTCTTCAATTACAATATACATACACATAATGTGTATTATATATTTAGTTAGCAATGAAACTCTCACTCTCGCTGTCCTACTCTTATAGTTGCACACGACAGCTGCAAACTCGGAAGTAAGTAGTCATATGTGAATTGAAGAATGAATGAATGAGTAAGCAAAATAGCTACTTACAATTTGCCATATATATATATATATATATAAAGCACGGAGCCTTATTATGCCTTATTGTACATTACTTTTTGCTTTTTGCATCGCCCAGAAACCAGAAAAACCAAGCAGCAAAAGTCGTAAAGTGCACATGGTGAAGCGTGGAGAAGAAAAAACCCTGTTAATTATGTAATTACTTACTAATAAAGAGGCAGCAGCCCTTCCAACATGGGCAAATATGTAGTCTGTAGTCTCTACACATAATGTATAATGAGGGGAAACTGAAAGACCCAAGGCCGATGGGATATCAGCACACACGCTTATATATATATTATAATAATAAATGCTTATGCTTATATTCCATGTACATACATTATTATCTGTCTATATACATAGGTATGGCCCGTTTGGAGCTATTAGGCAGCCGTTTAATTTTTTCCCTCAAAAGTAATTAGGCAATTAAATCATCAGTACAATGCCTCTTTTACGTGTGTACGTCATGACTTGAGGTACACTTACTTGCACGGGAGTACATACACAATCAGTGTATAAAAGTCCCGTAATTGTATACATACAATCTACAATTTGCAAAATACAATACAATGTTCGATGCTTAATGTCACTGGTGAATGTTTCCCAAATTACATTAAATATTATAATCGGAGATAGCGGAAGGCTGGCAAAATAATATCATCCTTTCATATAATATAATTGAATTAAAACCCACTAACTAGCAGCATCCACATCATCATGTGTAACTAACTAAAATCAAGGAAAACCCCCGAGAGAATAGATAAATAGATAGATAGATAGATAAATATTTATGTGGTCATCCTAAACTACATCATTATACACATTATTAATCACCCTAATTTATGGTGTTGGTTTTGGAGAGAAAAAATGTGAGTCGCGGCCACCACCACCACATTGTAAACAGTTACAGCCAAACAACACACACCTGGGAGGAATTCGACCTCGAATTCCAATTCCAATTCGACCAAACCGTTCCACACGACGTTTCGGACTCTTTATACAGATTCAATGAAGACAAGTGTACTATTCCTTGCTGTTGCGGCTCTTGTAACATGTCAGGTATGTTTTTATGAACTTTTTTACAGCTTCAGGTGTAAAGCCAGTGGCTACTGAAAAATGCTAATATTATGCAAAAAAAGGATAGAATATATTATACATATAGAAATGTTAATTTTCCAGGTCGATGCAAAGACGACAGGTTCAAGTCGAAACACTGTCGTTGCCCCGAAATCATTTGACTCGGAAGAATTCGTGCCAATCATCCACGTCCGCAAGGACAAGAACAAGGGGAGTAAAAAGCCGTCCAAAGTTTCCAACGCTAAAAAAAATGGTAGAACCGCCGATTTGTCGACAGCGGAAGCCGACAAGGCTGAAGAAATCGTGTTGACCACCCCAAGCTCCACAACAATGGTCACTGAAAAGCCGGAGGAAACGACGACGGTCATAAATCAAGAGGAGGGCGGACAGAGTCCATCATCATCATCATCATCATCATCGAAAAATGGTCACGAGCATAAACAGGGGGACATTTCCAACATTGTCAAAGCTCTGGAGGACGATGCCAACGAGATGGAGAAAATATTTGCGGATCGCGAATCAAACCCCCTTCAAAGTCGAGGCATGGCCAGTGACTCGGAGCACATTATTGGGAAAAAAAGATCAAAGATGGAATCTCGAGGCCTAGCGGAAGACACCAATCCATTACCCGAAGTGAGCGATGAAAATTCGGGCGAAAATGGAATCGACAACGAAAATGAACCCTCAGACGCCAGTCCAGAAAAGAAAACCAAGAAAATCAAAAAGCTGAAAAAAGTATCCACCAGTAAAACTAAATCCGGAGGAAAAAAGAAATGCCACCATAAATGCAATGAAAATAAGGACGAAAATATGGACTTGCTAATCACAAAGCTGTTGGACAAAATGGGGGACATTTCAGGTGAAAATAATAATGGACAGGAGGAAGGAGACGGGGGTAAAGTGACGGATAGCGAGGAAGGAAATAGACGGCGTCGACCTAGTCATCGATCACGACACCGCAAAGGAAGCAAACATCGTCGTCCATATGATGGTGAGGACTCGGCCGAATCATCCAGAGGAAAATCATCAAGAAAATCAAGAAAGCATCGTCATCGTTCCTCATCGAAGCACCGGAAAAGCAAATCAAGAAAGGACAGCGACTACGTGGAAAGTCTAGAGGAGAAGGAATACTCTGATGAAAAATCAAAGGACCCTGAAGACAATCGACTGGACGATGCTCCCCAAGACGAAGGGGATGGAAGTTCAAAGAAAATGAAACGGGCCTCCACTCCACCCCCCTCTCAGCAAGCTGTAAAAAAGGCTGGACGAACAGTCAATGCCGTAACGCCCTCGGACCAGTCTGGGGGAAATGAAAAGGTCGATGTTCCTCTTATTGGATTCCCTACAGATCATTTTGGCAAACCCCCTGTCCCTGGCCCCCCTGGTGTTCCCCCTCCCTCCCCTTCTGGAGGCTCCTCTCCCTCCACTTCTGGAGACATTCCTATTTTAGATTTCCCTAATCCAGACCCCCCTGCGCCTTCTCCTGGTTCATCTCCTTCAGGTTCTTCGTCCTCCTCTCAAGAACCCCCACTTTTAGATTTTCCGTCTACAGATACCAAACAGTCCCCTCCTCTATTCGGACCTCTTTTAGATTTCCCTTCTGATGATGCGACAAATGGAAAACCGTCTTCGCCAAAAGGCCCACTTTTGGATTTCCCTCCTGAAAATTCTAACACGTCCCCTTCACTTAAAGGCCCGCTTTTAGATTTCCCTCCCGAAGGTTCCAGCGCGTCAAAAGGTCCTTATATCGATTTCCCACCTTCAGGTGCCAATTTGTCTCCTTCTTCAAAAGGTCCTTATATTGATTTCCCACCCCCAGGGGCCAATTTGTCCCCTTCAAAACGTCCATTTTTGGATTTCCCACCTCCAGGTTCTCGCCCTAAAGCTGGCCCTTACCTCGATTTCCCACCTCCGGGCTCCCGACCAGCGGGTCCTTATCTAGATTTCCCACCCCCGGGTGCTCGCTCCCCATCTCGCCCTTATCTTGAT
The DNA here is from genome assembly GCA_034698285.1 of Sminthurinus bimaculatus. NCBI lineage: Eukaryota > Metazoa > Arthropoda > Collembola > Symphypleona > Katiannidae > Sminthurinus > Sminthurinus bimaculatus. The sequence continues at coordinate 13,210 of JAQIVE010002745.1, read as the reverse complement.
TTCCCACCCCCAGGTTCCGGCCCCTTTCCTCCTATTCCCCGCCCTCCAACGGGTCCTTATCTCGATTTCCCACCTCCGGGTTCCCGCCCATTCCCTCCTATTCCCCGTCCTCCAACTGGTCCTTACCTCGATTTCCCGCCTGAAGGTTCCCGGCCACGCCCTAAACCTAAAATGGGTGGCCTTTTAGGTCTATTTGGTGGAGGAAAACCATCATCGTCCGAATCTAACGATGTATACGTGAAATACCCCAAGGGAAACAAGACTGTTGAGGGGCAGGATATACTCGGAACTCCAGCAAAAATGTTCCGTCCCAACAGTCACAAGAGTGTGATTGATACTCTTCTAAACGTGGCCAAAGTTCTCAATGCCTATGGTGAGAGTGCTTCTGATGAAGAGGGTGGTGGTGATAAGAAGAAGAGAAAGAATTATTATATTCCTCCCCAACCCCCGCTCGACCCTCCCCCAACTGTCAAACCACCACCTCCTCCTCCTCCCCCGCAACCTTATATAGATTTCCCTCCTCCGGGTTCCTACAGACCCCCATCTCCTTCCTCATATCGCCCCCCTGGTCAAGGTTATCCTTTCCTAGATTTCCCTCCACCACAACCACCGCCAAGCTCCCGTGGGGGCCGTCCTAAAGATTCAGTGTTTTTGGATTTCCCTCCTCCAAAGTCCCGATTCAACGGTAGGCCTTTAGACCTCTCTCGGCAAAACCCAAAACCCACAATTTTAGATTTCCCTCCTACCGGACACACCATTTTAGGGTTCCCTCCTAGAGAAGGGGCTCTATTAGATTTCCCTCCCCCAGGAGCCGTTAAATCAAAACTCCCTTATATTGATTTCCCTCCATCTGGTGCCAACTTGTCCCCTCCTAGAGGTCCTCTTTTGGATTTCCCGCCCTCAGGTTCTTCGTCACTAAAAGGCCCGCTTTTAGACTTCCCTCCCGAAGGTTCCAGCGCGTCCGGTAAAACAGGGCCTATTGGCCCACTTTTAGATTTTCCTCCCGAAGGTGCCCAAGCCGCCCCTGCAATAAAAGGCCCGCTTTTAACGTTTCCCCCTGAAGAATCCTTATCGCCCTCTCCTTCGATAAAAGGCCCTCTCTTAACTTTCCCCCCTGAAGAATCCCTATCGCCCTCTCCTGCAGACATTCCCTTATTGGATTTCCCTGGGGCACCGCCGATTCCCGGTGAAAGTGCGTCCCCTCCTCCAGCTGGTGGTCAGTCCTCTAAACCAACGGACGGCCAGTCCCCGACACCAACAGATGATATTCCTGTTATAGGTTTCCCTACCGATATCGTTAAACCTCCACCACCCCCATTGGCTGGCTCTGGCTCTAGGTCTATGTCCAAATCCGCCGGTTCAAGCGGTCCTTCTAAAGCCGCCCCCAGCACTTCCGCCAAAACAGACGACAAGTCCAGCAACAAACCGAACGAGGTGGAGGACAAGGGCGAAGAAGTCAATGGATACAACGAGCAATACAAGAAACTCAAGGGCCTGACCACTGCGGGGAGTGGAGCCCGCGGATTATCTTTGGGAGGTCAAAACAACGGCCCTAAAGTAAGTCTTTTCAATCTCCAACCCGTGGAGAAGGAAGACCAGAGCGCGAGTAATGAGGACGGACTGCCTGTGCCGACCTACCAAGCTCGATTCTCTTCCTACCATAAGAGTTCTGAGGAGTCCCACGAAAGGAGATATGCGGCTCTTAGAAAACCCAAAGTTGACACCATGGTCCGATCACTTTTTGGATCCGTTGCCGGAAGTCGCAGTGTGGGCGGAGGATCCACCGGGAAACGAAAAAATAAGGGTAAAAAAGATGCCAGTGAAACCGAAGATGGAACTCAGGCGGAGGATGAAGCTGAGGAAGATGACAGTGCAACGACAACGGTGGCAACCACAACGGAGGACTATGAGGAGGAGTCGGAGGCAGACGTCCCTGAAACCGAGGAAACTGCAGGTACATTAAAACCAGTGTTGGCTCAAGCCACCACGGTCCGTCCTAAAACCCCAGGCCAGAACAAAACCAAAAAGAAGGATCAAAAGACGAACAAGTCCGGAAAGTCTCAGGGCAGCTTGTTTAAAAAGGATAATTTTATCAAAATGGACGCCTTTGGTCAAAACGTAACGGCAGCCCCTCGTTCGGGACGGAATAAACAAGCAACAAGTACGGCGAAACCTTCTCCCGCAAATCCATACGAGTCCTACGGCTTCGACCAGCAAAAGCAGAACAAAGAGGCGAAAAATGAAAAGGAGGAAGAAACTCCCGCTAAACCGGATGATAAGGAAAAATTATCGAACTTATACCAAAGTTCATCGTCTACAGGTAGCCGAAGTCTTGGAGGATTAGGGAATCTTGTAAGATCAGCCACCGGCAGCCAAACCCTCAGCGATGTCAACAAATTGAGGAAAGCGACCAGCGGCAAAACACTAAAAAGGATAGACAGCAACATCAAATCCGCCGCAAGTTCCAACACGATGACCGACATTGAGGACAGAGTCAAGTCAAATCGCTACCTTAATAATCTGGCCGTGGACGAAAAATTGAGGGAGGCGGCCAAGCAGAAATTGGTCACTCAAGCGGAGGACAAAATAAGGCCAGTTTCAAACAGTCAAATGGTCAATGATGCTGAAGACCGAGCCAAGTCGGCCAACATTTTCCGCCCCATGAGTGACCTAAATAGCAAACTGAGTGCCATTTCAGCAAACCCCAATATCGGGGATGTCAAGGATAAACTGAGGTCAGCTTCCGAGACCCACCATATTGACGACTTGACTGATAAAATTAGGGCAACTTCAACCCAGGATGCCATAGCGGATGCGGAAGAAAAACTCAGCTCGGCCGCGGATGACCCCAACATCACGGATTTCGACGATAGAGTGAGGAACATGACAAAAAAACTGGGGCTGAAGGAAAAAGTTGAGTCTGTTGCAAATAACGAAGAGGTCAGTGACTTGGCGGACAACCTAAAGGCAAATGACCCCAGTTTAGATGATTTGAAGGATGAACTCAAGGACGCCGCAAATGAGCCCACGCTCGAAATTGTGGATGCCGCGGACAACGGAGAGGTCAAGGGTTTGAAAGAACGGTTGAGGTCACATGACCCCGGTGTGGATGATGTGGAGGAGGAGCTCGAGAACAGTGGCCAGCATGTTGGTGAGTTAAAGGGCAAATTAAAGGACACAGCTTCAAACAGTCATGTGGAGGAGGCTCTGGATAAAACCACCAATGCCCGGCATGTGAGTGACCTGAGCAACAACAAAGGAGGGAACTCAGACTCCAGCAAAACGCATCACAACTACTACAGTCACATGAGGAAAAAGAGGAAACTGAAGCGACGTGCACTTGAAAAACCCTGAGAGAGAGGACACAATGGCAATTATGATGAAGAACAAAGTGGGATTGTTATGTATTAGTTTTTAAACTACCTTTTGTTATTTGTTTGACTTGTTATGTTTTTACCAATACTTTTTACTTACACACTGAAGTTTTATATCGTAGGGCTGAGTGAGTCGTCTAAGTCGATAATATTCATCGTCGTATATTTGTTCTATCTCACTCAGTTGTCGGTCAACCTTTGTTTTTGAACCCATCTTTTTAACTTTATTGTTGTTGTTGTTGCTATTGTTGATATTGTTATACTCTCTTGTTAAAGTTTTTGTTAACGAATATACAAAATATTGGGGGGAAATTAAGAGTCAAAGAAACGTTGTTGAAAACTGTTATTTAATATATTATTTTTATCTGTTATCTGTTAACTACATTTGTATGAACTTATATTTTCACAAGTGTTATGCATGGCACATTGTTACTCCGTTGTTGTTCTTTTTTTGTAATAAAGGTTAAAGTAAAAAATCACAGCTTTTGTAATGAGCTTCGAGACTTAAAGACGAAGTATTAGCACTCTTTTTGTATTTGCACACTACATACACTTGAGCACGTGGATCACCCAGAATTCGAAAAATATTTTAGTCTGCATAGTCAGCATATTATGAGCTAATAACAAACTTGCTATTTTTTCTGTACTTGTTAGCTAACAGTTTTTTTATTTCACCTATTTTCTTCTAGCTTCATATTGGATTATTTGCTTTATACACACAAAATGTTTTGGATTTTTCGTTCACCAAATGAAAAAATATGGGAATAAAATGATGAATAATAAAAATAAATAAAACGACTTTGCACTATTCCAAAAATCACACTGACTTTGACTTTAACTCTCGCTCTCTCCCTCTTCTTCTTTCTTTCTTTCTTTTTCTTTCGTTCAAGGTTGAGCCTCTTTTTCTGTACATCTCATCTCATATTAACTATTAGGTATCTTGTCTGCATCTCTTATTTGACTTGTGCCTCTCTCTCTCCTATCTCTTCTCTCCTGTGTGAGCATACGATATTGTTTTAAAAATAGATACAGGCATGCATAAGCCATGAAAATCATGAAATCCTGGCTTTGACTTGTATCTCGGTGTTTCTGTGTTTGTGTGTTACCCTTTTACCACAATATTATACAGGAGAAGGAGAAGAAGAGCGTAGATATGTCAGAGCATGTATAATACTTATCTGTGTATGTAGATAGAAATTGTATACATACGCACAATCCTGCCATCCCGAAGCGAGCTCAGTGAGAATCCTCGAGTGAGACGGAGGATGTTTATTGTGTGTGTTTACAATTTACAACAAGTAAGAAGATGATAATACTCGTAATATCTTCTCGTTTGCCACAAATATATAAATTTTCATGCTTTATACACATAATAATAATTGGTCTCTCATTCTCTCTCTCTCTCTCTCTCTACTTCTTCTTTTTTCCCTTTTCTAAAGTCAAAGTCAAATCCAACTTTAAATCCAAGGCAACTCTAAACCAGATAGGTTTTTGCATCTCATCTCAACTCAACTCAACTCAACTCGGCTCATTTTATCTCATCTCATTGTCTTTTGCCTGCTTTTCATCTCTCTCTCTCTCTCTCTTACTTTCTCGCTCGCTCCAGCCTTCATTCTTTCTGCATTCTATATAATATTCTGCGCTACATTTTATTTTATCTTTCATTCTGGACTTTTTGGAGAGCCCAGAGAAAATAGACAATAGAATATGGGAAAAGTGTGTGTGATTCATTCATATGGAGGAAAAAACAAAAACAAACAAACCGAAACCGAACCTTCAAGTTCAAAGAAGAGCTGGAAAACTCAAGTCAAGTCAAAAGAATGAACAGCATAGAAGGCGACGAGTAGAAGGAGAAGAAGGCAAAGAAGAAAACCCCAAAAGTATACAGAGAGAAGACAAAGACAAAGAAAGAAAAGAAAAAGAAGGAACGAATCAGAAATGAAAGAAAATGACTATCATTTGAGTCGAATGTATTTTATCTGTATATTTTATGACCGCAAGGTTTTTACCATTACCATAAAACACGCAAAATCATACCAGAAAAGGAAGAAAGCACTTACATTGAAACATTCATCGTGATATTGTTTCCCCTCATATTCTACTGACTCGCCAATAAGAGCCTTTTTGCAACTTGCACATTTCTCCAGATATTTTTGATCAAAGCAAGTTGAGCAATAAGGATCATTGTCTTTGCACAGAATTTCGTTATCTCCAAGGGGCTCATTGCAACCCGTACACACGAAACAAGCCTAAAAATAAAAACGGGGTTTATTTATTTGTTGATTCAAAATTATGCTGTGTTGTAGGTACTATTAAATGACGCATTGTAGGTTAGATTAGCAGTTATGGAAAATAAATAATAGTGCATAAATATTATACAAACTGTACGATACACTGCATAATATCAATGTGCAGGAAACAAAACATTAATCACTTACTTGATGATATGGCTCATTGCGAAATAGGAATCCAGCAGACTTCAAATACTTTTTACATTTGACACACTTTCTGCCACTCGTTTCAAAATAGCAGTCAGCACAAAATAAGCCCTTTTCTGGCCCTTGATTGCAGAATGTTTTTGCACCGATAGGTAGATTACATTGAACGCACTATTTATAAAGGGGTAAACATAATATTAGTTAAATTCGTGTTTACTGCTCTTACATTTCCGTATTGATACGATCAAAATTGAATTATGTATTCAAAGTTTTTGAAATGCAGAAAATATTTTAAACAAAAGTAGAACATACCTTGAAGCAGCTTGAATGCCAATTTTCATGTTTGTAAGTGACCGACGGATCGTCAGGTGTAAATCCCTGACCACATTTTACACAGGCAGACTGTTGAGCTAACTCAATTCTGTAGCATGGTGTACAAAATATTTTTCCATTCTTAGACTCGACAGTTCTTCCTAATAGATTTAATTTACATTTTGAACAGTTAAATGTGGTGGGTTTGACAGCAGTAATAGCGGGTTTTGAAGTGGTGCCATTTCTATTGGGCGATTCATAAGGATCATCTTGTTTCTTTTTCATGCTTGTCATCTTAAATATACTATTTAATTGGTCCAAATGTGTTTCTTCTTGAGTATCTGTGCTTATTTGCTTGTTGTATCCCACTTTTGGAGTTGATGATTCTGCTGATACTGTGGTTGCAGCAGGAACGGGAGTGGGAGCAGTAGCAGTAGCGATAGGCTTATTTACCACGGCCACTGGTTTGAATGTCGGTAATGCTGATGTTCTTTCAACTGTAGAAACTGATGGTGGTTTCACAGTGTTTGAATTTGAAGGCTCATAACTAGAAGCAAATTTATTATTAATTCGGCTTCCAATGCTAGAAGGTTTGTTTGGTGAGTAAGCCGACTGTTGAATCGAGGATAAATACGATGCTGATACTGATGATGGTTTTTTAAACCCTCCTTCTTGATTAGCACTGGTATTGTTGTTTTCAACTCGTGTAAGTATTGGTGAGGATACTTTTGGAAATCCCGTAGTGTTAATTTCAAGCGTTGATGATGAAGGGGACGGTACTTTCCTTATTCCAGTTGTCGTATTATTTGTTGTTCCATCATCGGTGGCACTGGTATTGGCAATGGTTGATGGCACCGGTGATGGATTTCTTCGAAGGAGACTATTATTAATAATTTCGGCTGCTAGAGCAGATGATGATTTTGGTGTTGGTGACTTGCGTATAAAATTAGTATTATTGTTTGTATTTGCACTCGAAACGGAATAATTATTTTCTGTAGCTAAATACGGATTAGGTGATGGCGTTTTGGATCTGATAGAAAAGTTGGCGAGGCCACCATTGTTATAGCTATAATTTCCATTACTCGGGTGTTCATAAGATCCTCCAGTATGATTAGAAAGAGAAGAGGTTGTTGAAGATGCCGAGGAAGGTGGAGGAGATGGTGATGCATCTCTTGCCATCGTACTGTCGTCATTGTCCATTATAAGCGTTGGAGGAGGGGGTGGAAGTGGAAATTCAGACTCTATAGTCATTGAGGCCATTGACATGTCAATCGGGGGTGGAGGCAGAGGTGGTGACTGTGGTCCATTCAAACTTGAATTTACTGGGCTTACGCTTGAAGGAATTACACTCGGTGTGTATGGTTTGGGTAATGTAGAAAATGGAATCGAAGGCATTTTTCCTTTTGGTTTTGGTGGGGGTGGTGGAGGCTGTAAAATAAAAAAATTATGAATGAATATACTATTATCATGACTTTTAACAACTTGCCAATTTTAGCACTAACACTCGGTTTTGCTTTTGGTGCTAATGAGCCAGCGTCATAAACGTGCATTAGGTTGATATCCTTTAACTAAACACCTACGAGAAGTCCGAATCACTTGCATATTTTTTGACACTGGGTCAACTATTTATTAGGTAGCATTAAAATGTGTGACTCATAACTCACAAAGATAGCAAGATCGAATTTTTATTTCAATTAACTAAAAAATGGTTTTTCATTTTGCTAACTTTTAGCCTTTTTCCATTTCAAAGACTGCCAAACACTTACAATTAAGGTATGTATAAACCATATAGGGTTTATACCAGTTTAAACAAGTTACTTAATGTATAAACTCAGGTCAAATAGCATGACATTTGTCATTTGTTGAAAATTGCATGCATACTCAATAAAAATTGATTAAAATCAAGTACTTATTGAGCGATTTTAAATCAAAAGAAAACTATCGAATTTTGTCATGTTTTACCGTTGTTTAAAGGCTTGATACATGATACATGGATGAAACGTGCAATACAACATAAAACAAATATATGTGATTCTGTAGTTCTCTACACGAATAAATTGATTCGTAGAAAAATAAAACGGCTAACGATAAGCGATAAGTATAAAAAGGCATGAATATGAATTGCATTGTTTCATAATGTAGTTTCCTGACATTGGTTCTGAACAACGTCCCTGGAGATTTATTAGACGCGCTGAGGCTATGTTGTAATGCTAACTAAAAAGGTTTCGTATCTTTGATATCTTCTACAATTAACCTTTGTCAATTCTGCTTTCGGAATCCTCATACACCTTTTGTTTGCTGTGTGTTTAGTTTTCATTTTTTATCTTTTTAGTTTTTACCTTTGATTTAAAAACAGCTGCTTTATTATTATTGTCATCATTGGGTTTTCCATTAGCTTCAAACAAATGGGAGAAACACCGGGAACAAAAAGGCTGTTGTTCTTTAGTTAACAAAGTAGAATATTTTTCCGGCGTCGTCGTACAATGAAAGCATTCTTCATTGTTTCCACTTTGATCAATTCCAATCACTCCGTTCATTTTGATTGACGATAAATAATATTTCTCATGCGATTAAGTACAAAATTCACCACTATAAAGTAAGCACTAAAGCTTTAAACCACAATCGGAAACAGTCTTTCAGTCCTTCACAGTCACGTAAAATCCGTATTTTTCACTATTTATAAAAATAATATTTTGTAATTTCAAAAAGTCACAAAAATTGTTATCAAAAAACCTCCTCCTCTACAGTACAGTATAATATTATACTGTACTTCTCTCAAGACTTGATGGAGACCGATATTTAAGCACTTGATATTTGAAATCACATTCACTCTTTTATGTTGTACGGTCGTTTTTATAGAAAAAGACACTTGATCACAAAACAATACAATGTAGTAAATATAGGAATTCTATACTATTATTATACGGTATAAAATGTCCTATTACCTAATTAAATAGATAAATTAAAAAATCAATTAACTTTTCAACTTTGATGATTCCTGTGAGTTGTGAGAGCATCATCACTTGCCGCCAGACCAAGTTACAGTTCAAGACTGAAGACTGAAGGACCTTCTCACTTCTCATCGTGTAGGGTGTAGTATGTGAAATGTGGATAGTCACAATGCAATGTAGTTAACGCTAATGCTAAACGCTTTACAAACTAGTCTAACGTATAAAATGTTGGAGACGAATAGTGTAATAGTAAAATATGATACTTAATACGTAATATGTGTGTGTATGAAATTAATGCATGTTAAATTGAATAGTATAATGTGTGTAAAAGGACGTAAGTATGCTGACTTATCCCAGTCATAGTCTCATGCGTTAACCATTCCATATTCCATCCTAAGATCCTAAGTTAATGTTCATCGTAAGTTTCTAAGTATCTATGTATATTATGCAAATAAATATGTACATATTATGTATACGTATGTGCGTACACAAATATTATCAAATGGTACGTCGTCATAACTTGAGGAACTTCATCATCACATCATCGTCAACATAAAAATACAGTCATCGTCATACCAAATAATACATACATACATATGCATAGATTTTGATGATGATGGTGATCAGAAATCAGAAAATAAAAAATGATGGGGACAAACTCTTGCAGCATGCAATAGGAATTGGATCAACACTATATTACATTTTCATTCTAAATTCTGGCCATGTACATACTACATACATGTACATTGTACATCATGTACAGTACATGTAAGACAAGAGACCCCTTTTCAATAAGTTTTTTTGTTTGAGTGACCGATGCACAATGGCAAATGGCATGCCGTCAAACTATTTCATTTAAGTAAAACTACTAAACCATACAAGTATATATTATTAGAGTTGCAATTACTGTATCAATACAGGAAAATAAGTGTGTCTCATATAATATTATAATATGTACTTACTAAATTCTTTGGGCATTTAAAGGCTTCACTTTTTTTACGCAATCAGTTTCACGAGATCCTCATTTCGTTGACATGATATTAAATATAAACATTATGTGTGTATTTTATGTATAAAAAACTGGCATACTTGGGCATTTTATATTTCTGAATACAATGGACAATGCAAAGGCTTTAAAAAAATTCGTCCTTTCCTTTTCATGACTTACTTACTTGCTACTCTTTTTTAATACTGTATTTCTATTTCTTTCCTCTATACTCTATACACACATGCGGGAGCGTAAAAAGGCTCACTTATACAATAAGAGTACAATAAGTATAATAATACACATCATATTTGAAGAATTTTCTATACTTACATACATGTACTTAAATTGTATCTAATAAGATATGCGTAATAAGATAAAATCCCAAATCTTTAAAGGAAACACTCTCAGCAAGAGATTTGTTCTTCAAGTCCTGCCACTACAATAATTCAATACCATAATATATTAAGATACATTCAACTATATCATCCGAGATCCAACTCGTAACACACAAGTGAGAATGATAGTAAAAGTTTATACCGTAGATACTAGATAACTAATATGTAGGTATGTATTTTATGTATATGGGCCAGTGACAAAACAACAGCAGACATATCTACAGAAAGGCACATGAATGTACAAATACATGGCACAGTATGTATGTATGTATAACAAAGGAAAATCCTTTGACCTTTAAGTTTTACGCATGTATATATTTATATTATTATGTATGTTATGTATACATGCATACGAGCATTATTGTGTTCAACATACAGCCAAAAAATGTTCACAAAATATTTATTTCCTCCATCATACTTTCCCTCATCTCATATCATCACTAACATGATCAAAAGATGAAATTTCGTTACGAAATAGGAATCAGAGATTCAGAAAAATTATTATCATTGATCGTATTACAATACATTGTATAATATGATTCAAGTTCAAATAATAATAGCATATTATACTATACACAGCACTTCCTACTCCTTTTGTATTATTTTGTAGTTTATTTTGTACAAACTACAAACCCAACGATAAAACGAAAATCCTCTTTTGAAAACAAAATTTCTTGAAAAAGGGACTATATCCGTAATGATAATACGTGTGTGTATGTATACGTGTGTCCACATTTTTTTGTTCATACCGTGTCAAATTTTGAACTTTTATACGATACATTACTGTGTATTATGTCTCATATATTTTATCTTTAGATCTGGACCCTCCGTCAGTTTTCAATATCCTTTGGAATTTCACCCTAAAATTCCAAAGCAAAAGTATTTATATAAGTAACAACAACAACACGTATGTATTTACTACTGGCAACAGTTCCGTCGTGGCATATGTTGTATCATGATTATGGGGCATACATCCATCCATCCAAGTACAATGTGGGGAAACCCTTTTCATAGAAATTTTAGTGACATCATATAAAAATTACAACGTTTTCAGCGAAAAAGTATCATACACGGGATACGGATATATTACCTATACGTTGGTCTTATGGTATATGACATGACATGGCATGGCGTATGGAATGCGGACGGTCAGAATAATATAAATTTATATATTAAGTATGCATGTATGCATACCTAATGTATATCAAGTTTATTGTGTACATGTATTATGTATAATATATATTACTTAGATGCATAGTTAATCTGAATATACTTTTGTGTATGGATTATTTGGAGGTGACAGGCCTTTAAGCTTTGATTCCGAGTCCAACTCTCTTCTTTCAAGAAAATATCAAAGGGGAGAGATATCTACAATATACATAATATCAACTATGTAGTTATATTATATTATACAAAACTAAACAGAGAGAGAGAGGTTAATGTAAGCAAAACATCATCATACTGGCTCTGGTTCCTTTCTTCATCATCACAAGTCGCGTTTCAATCGTTTCCTTTTCATAATGAGGAGAAGGACACGTATACTATAGTAATATAAGAGTCGTAGGTTGTTTATTCTCAAAGTATTTTTTTTGTGTTTGCATCTCACCCAGTATTTGGTCTCAGTATTACGCTCTATAGTTTAGTACCTAACTAAATGTAAGTAAAATACACGCTGTCTTACTGATGACTGAACGAATGAATGAATGAATTGAGCCAAGGAAAAAGTGCGAGTGTGTGTCATGATCTCATACATGCATATAATACTGATATGATGTGAATGAAAGTCAAAGTGTGAAATAATTTGTGTATTATTTAGAACCAAAAATTACATTATCGTAGTTTTTGTATAATATAGTGGAATGCATTACATTGCATCTTTGTATCACAAGCGCACACTTGAGACCTGAGACCATCATGCCAAACGTTGTAACTATTGTATATATACACACGTATTGACTGATATCTTCAAGGAATTTGCTTAAATGTTCAATGCAAAAAATCCCGAAATTCAGTTTATACATATTACATGTACACATTATATTAACTGTGTATGTATGTATATATGACTGGATTTCGCCGTTGCTGATGAGCTGAGACGAGTATGATGATGGGAAACTAGAAAAAATGTGTGTGTATGGTATAGGATATGGGATATAAAAACTGCATTATGTGAAGCATGTAATGCTGGTGTATTATGTGTGAATTGTATGTATACGTAATAAGTAAGTATTTAGCCAGGAATTATAACTAATATCTATACAATTTATGAAAAACATTTACATAATGTTCCATCTCATACAAATGGTCATAAATCTCCTTTCAATCTCTTCTTTCTTCTTCCAAGATTCAAAATAATAAAAAGAAAAGGAAAAAAAGAGCTCAAGTTTCAAGTTGCCTTCTCTGATGAGCTGTGTGCAGTGTGCAGCACACAGTCGTTTGATTTGTGAAATGGTTTATTTCAGAAGATGACTCATACAAACTGTTATTTATTATTCATCCATCCGCCGATATGCCTTTTCACTTGTGCTTCTACTCCATTCTCTGTTCTATGTATGTGTATGTGATTGTGTGTGTGCTCTTTCTTAAATAGGTATACTTTTATAATATAATAATATGTACGTACTCTATACACAAATTTTTTCTGATTGTGAGACTGAGAACTCAATGTATATATGTATTACATATGAATGATTCCTACGATAAAGGATACTTCGTTATTGTTTCCAGGGGAACATGCGTGGATTTCTAAAGA
>JAQIVE010002744.1:0-18829 GCA_034698285.1 Sminthurinus bimaculatus | reverse complement strand
AATGGCCGCCATCTTGAAATTTTCAAAAATGGCCGCCATCTTGAAATTTTCAAAAATGGCCGCCATCTTGAAATTTTCAAAAATGGCCGCCATCTTGAAATTTTCAAAAATGGCCGCCATCTTGAAATTTTCAAAAATGGCCGCCATCTTGAAATTTTCAAAAATGGCCGCCATCTTGAAATTTTCAAAAGTGGCCGCCATCTTGAAATTTTTCCGAATGTCATGAACTTATGCTGGCTCGCTCCCTCTTTAGGTACTCATGTACCCATGTTTATTTACTTTTTACAAGCTGAAACTGACAATTTAAAGTATTCTTATATCCTGAGAGATAACAAATAGAGTGAAACTGAATAAAGAAATGACTGAAGAAGAAAAGTGCCTACAATATAATATAACACGCGAGACATGGTCGGGAAACTTGGTACTTCCTGGAAATGCACCAGTCTCCGACTACTGGCTTCTTGGTTCATATGTTGTAGATTGTATACTCATTACTCCAATTATCTCTTGCCGTCTTCCTGTGTATAGAGTCCGCAGAAAGTTTCGCATCCTGATTTACCGGTTGCACGACTGGTTTTTGAGGCTTAAGTCATGTAATTACTTTGCAACTTGAAAATTGGAATTTATTAAAATTAAAGTTTGAAATCAATTCCCCATATCATTAATTTGTAATTAAGTTTGCAAAAATTGTTTCTTAAGCATAATAATGCTTACGTTTTAGAGTAAAAATTGGCTAGTCAGTTGAATATGGTTTGTAAAAAAATAAGCTAATATGTAAAATATAATTAATTAACTCATATGGGTACGAAAAATCGTCATTACGTCGAGAAACTTTTTCGTTTTCTCAGAGACAGTTGAAACATGTATGTCTCTATAAAACTTTTTTCTTAAATTACTCGTAGTGTCAAAGCTCGCTAACCGCTTGATATGTACTAAATAATTTTCAGAATCAAATTATATCCTTCCTTCCTCATCGTTTCATTGGACAAAGTTTCGGAGTCCGTTATCAAATAGTTTGGAAGATAGTTTGACTTTATGCTTTGTACCCTTTCCAAACTTTGTAGATACATACTGCGATGTGAGATGTTATATAAGAGGGGACATTGTATGTACGTTCTCAAATTGTACCGGGCACAGAGGAGTCTCTAATGAAAGGCCAGAGTGAAAGCGGATTTACTATGCACATACATTATACATATGTGTACATACACGAGATGAATGAGAGTCTAAACTTGGTTCTAAAGACGTTCATCCAGAACCAGAAGGAGAACAAAATGCCCACTCGAGTGAAAGAGACCGATTTTCTTCTCCTTACTCTCTCTCTCTCTTGTAAATATGTAGAAAGTCCTTCAAGATTTACACTGAAGATATCTCATCGTCATCCTCTGCCTCTCATGGTGCATTCACCATTCACTTTACACGCTAGGTTGATTTTGATTTCTTGCTGGAGAAACTGGAGGAAACTATAATGTACAGCATGTAATGATACGTCTTTCCTCTTCCTTTAAAGTACATGGCACGTGTGTTGAACATATGTTTGGGAAAGGGTATAATTTTATCCTTTAACTACACACACACACACTCACATAACTAGACTTAAGACAGAGCAGTATGCATTCCTTGGTATGTCCTGAGCATGTACTTGTAAGGCAATATTCCTTCCTTTCATACGTCATAAACACACAATAAGATTATAATAACAGTAATAAATCTTTATTCATCCCCTTCTTAAAAGATCGTCATAATAATCACTGCATGTACAGTGTACAGTACAGATTATATCTGTGGTGACTATTTTCCGTCCTGCTAACCCTTTATCTAAATCAACTCAACAACTCATCAAAATGAGTGCTTTTACAATATATTCAACAGCTTTTAATAGGATTATCTTCCGCTGTCGTTACTCCTTGAATAATGTGCATGCATGAAGCTGAACCAGAAAGGAAGTCAATGCTTTCCCTTGAAACTTGAAACACACACAATTTGTACCACAATCCCAAATTTAGGTAATATGCGGCAATATGTTCAGTGAACATTGTTCACTCATTCATTCTATTTTAACTTCCGAAGAGTGGAAGTATATAAAAATAGAAATGGTAGAGATGATGACACAAGTGCTCCACAATGTCACAAATTTTGGAGGATCAACTCAAGTGGACAGCTTTGCCGATTTTCCTCCACCTTGGTGAGCTCGATTGATTTTATTTGAACAAAAGGTGGTGAAATCGTAGACGAAAAGGAAAAATATCCAGACCGTAAAAAATGCCTTTAATTTCATACGGCCAATGAAACTTGGACAATTTGGTTGGCTTTGCATGCTACCAAAAATCGAAACACAAAGAGTCGTAAAATTTACGATCCATTGACACTTGTTTTCATGTGGAGATTCACAGTAATGGATGTTTGTACTGCACTGAAATAAAATAAAATACAATGTCAAGGTATACTTGTGTAACTATAATAATTGCATGTCATCACGTGTTCGGAAACTAAACTAAACTAAAACTAACTGACTACGTATGTATGTAGCAGGTTGGCGATCATGCCATGTCAACGCGGAAGTTGGACAGCGACTGCAGTTTAAACAACTGGAAGCGCATTATTGGTCTGAGGAAATTGCCAGTTCTGAAAATAGGAATAGGAATAAAAGAATTCAAGTTTGCTTTAGAGTTTAGACAGAAAATGAGAATGCAAGCATTTGAAGCTTGGAGATTGTTTGTTGTTGTGTTTTACGATAAGTTGTGATCTTTTAAGCGGGAGGTTTTATCGTGATGTCTGGTTTGACCAGTATGATTCCCCCTGTGATTGTATTAGTTATACCATTTTTCCTCCATTAGTGTCACACACGTGTCTTGCCTATGGCAACCGAAATGAGGTTTTTTTGTATGAATCTACCAGACAGTATAATAATATATACAGTAAAGAGTGGACCATGAAGGGCAAAAATATGACAATACGTGTACATACTGAACCGCATATGTTACCAATATTATTTTGTAATTTTTGTTGTTCATGTTGCATGTCCTTGGTTTGTGATTTTCGGGACGAGGAAATGCCAGACCATCTCGTCTTTGTCGGCAGTACTATATGTTCATCTCGACTTCAATACAATAAAAAATGTCTAGGTGCCTTCTTATAAAGATGGGTGCAGTGCATTTGTTCTTGTAGGACGTACATACGCAGATGATCCCTTTATCCAGTGCATTACTGTAAAATCCCCGTATGTATCTGTAGAGGATGATATTGTTTGACAAGTAAAAGGAGGAAGAGGAAGTCAGCTTATTTATACATATACCTATATCCTCGTCCAGTGACAGTGCCAATTGCCAAATGGACATTTCACTGTCACTGTCACTATCCCTATGGGCAGGTATCTCTGTCGATGTTCATTCCTGTCAACCAAATGAAATGACGTTCTTTTTCTCTGTCTTTTTATACATATGATTTTCAGCTCTTCATATGGAAGATTCGATTCCATTCTCTGTCTCAATACAAAATGCACAGTATACATATACATATTTATCTACTGAAATCTGTAATGGTTCTGCTCGTGTTCCCAAAATCCAAATTCAATCCTAAATCCTAATGCTACATGCACAAAATGTTTTTCACTCCGTAGATATGTGAATATACATCCGCATTACGTCGTATAATCATAAAAATGAATGGTTCCCCATAATATGGAAATGTGAAGACTTTTGTTTGGTTTTGGTTTTGCAACTTTCAGCGGCGAAAAACATTGGGATTGACAATCATCAGCTTGGTCGTGTGCTGACTTACAATACACGCATAATGCATGCTATTTATATGCTATACAAAACTCCACTCCCATAGCTACGATACATATGTATGCATATGAAGTACCTCGAACAAAATCAAATCAGACACTTTTTGTGGCTACAGAATTACAATTTACCTATAAATGTACATTACATACATTTGATTTTACTTGTGGTAGTTGCATATTGCATATTCCCGTACAAAAATATATAGTGTGTGATCCTAAATTATGGTAAAAATCATCGAGTTTGAGATAACCATAGACATTTCCCATGAATTTTGTCCGAAAATCATATAGTTTTGTCCTTTAGATCTTTTTTGCAAGGGTTGTGCGGTCAATATATTGTAGATATTTACGAATATATACTATGTATATACGTAGCGTTGAGCTTGAGATTTGGGATTTTGTCACTTGGATATCGCCCAAAGTTGAAAGTTTTGGCTGCTCTATTGGACTAGGCGGGATTGAACTACAGTCACTTGAGAGAAATATACTTAATTGAGTTTCGGTTCGCACCAATGCAATGTACAATGTATGTATAAACATAGAATTTTTTTTTTCTTTGGCATGTGACCTCCTCCATTTTAGTAAATAAAATGACAGCAAAAGTAACCAATTCAGCTGTCTTTGTGGAACAGTTTATGCATATACATTATATATACACACATAAAGCATGATATAGGATACCAAAGGGACGGACGGTGGTGAAAACAACCATTAAATGTATGTAATTAAGCTGTGAGTCATAGTTAGTATATTATGCGCAGCGGTCCTTTGTTCTTCATAAAAGAAATGTATCATCATTAAAATATCGTAGGATATTATATCATGGTGGATGATGTCAAGCCGATTATTGAAGTAGATACATGCATTTGCACTTACTTAAGTGCATGTGCTTGACGATCAGTGCTAAATATTTGCAATTTTATAGTTGCAGAGATTTGCCATCCAGTGAAAATCTAATACACTTCCATAAATTTACGCGAATATTATCGTACTAGAACCTTTATTAAAGTGCACACTGCTCTTCTAATTTTATGTGCGCACTGTGTATTGGAGAGAAGAGGGAAGCTGATCGGTAAAAATATAATATGAATCTGTTACAAAAAGCCATAAATTGACCCATATTTCTCTAGATCGGAAAACATGGCCGTTTTTTAAGTAACTTTGCCGCATACAATTTTCAGATTATTTCTTTCCCCTGTGCATCAAAAGGTCTTAAAGTTTCATCGATCACATACTTTCATTTTCCCTTTTCCATAATATTATGTACTAATATTATTGAGGACAGGGACAGATGAAAATATTTTTTTTGATTTCGCCCAGAAAACCATAAAGCAATAAAATAATACCACAACGAATAAGTAATAACATTCCAAACATTGAAATATTGGGATTAGAGATTAGATTTACGATGCTCAAGAAAAAAAGGGACGAAAATAATATTGAACGTGTCTCCACGAATAACAACGTCCAATATCTTGAATGCTTTGGCAATCGATATACTAGATATGTACGTGGTTATTCCTGAGTCACGTCCCATTATTATGTACAAATTTATTATTGAGTATTACAAATGAAACTAACCTCTTTGTGTTTTCATTATACGGCACGTATGGATGTATGGGTCCAATTTTCACACGGCTAAAAAACGCCTCGTTCAAAGCTCGAATTTTCACCGTACGAAAACAAATGTTACGTAAGAGATGCTTTTATTATGTACAGTACACATGTATAATGTACAAGTATCTAATATCTACAGTTTAAGTTTGTAAACAGGTACTTATTGTCAGTAGACGTACATATTTGTTATTTGCACAGCGAAGAATGTAAGACGAGAGAAAAGTTCCAATTGCTTTGTGTGTACACATTTGCAATGTTCATACATACCAAATCAAACTAATTGCAAATCGTAAGTACCGCTGTTTCGTCATCGGCGATGGACAAAAACTGATGTTTTTCTTCACTGATGCT
This sequence comes from Sminthurinus bimaculatus, assembly GCA_034698285.1. NCBI lineage: Eukaryota > Metazoa > Arthropoda > Collembola > Symphypleona > Katiannidae > Sminthurinus > Sminthurinus bimaculatus. The sequence continues at coordinate 13,074 of JAQIVE010002744.1, read as the reverse complement.
GATGCAGCTAAAACTAATTAGCAAACTCTGTTAATTCGGAAACAAACACATCATATGTACTCCATTTATGTGACACAGGCGTGAGTCAAATGTAGAGTTTCAGCATTCGCATTGTCAATTGTAAATATAAAAGCTCAGTCCTCGCTATATTGTAGCCTTGAATATGTATGTATTTTTATTTTTATGCTTGTCTCGTTTCACTACATTTCCCCGGGGAAAAGTTCACATTTCCGATTCAAGTTTGGTGCGGAAGAGTGACGAATGATGATGACAAATGAAAGTCTGACTTTGCCCAATTCGTTTAGAACGGGTACAGAAGAGTGCATTAAGCGGAAGGAAATCCGTGGGATTAAAAAACTCGGCGTTCAATTCCAATTCTAAGAAACTAATATCAAATCCAGTCCTCTGATTTCAATTCACAACATTCTCCAGTTTAAAATCCAAGTCCAACTCGAAGTAAAACTTCCTCACATGAGCAACACATAATGATGTGTACACAGAAAATGTGAGATTTTTAGAAACTTCAACCCACGACTACACAATTTATAGATTTAAAGCCCAGGTGTGTCTATTTTTCTGTCTGTATGTATAGCAGTTTGAGTATGACTGTTACTTTTACAATTGGTTCACTATTTAGTTTAATCCATTAACTGACGAGGCTTAGGGAACTTTGCTCGTCATTCTTTTTTTCCACGTTATTATTATTACTATTACAGCTTTTGCTGTTCTCCTGTCCTCAAGCTATATACAGTACAAAAAAAGGTCAGGCCGTTTTTCTGAATTTTTCCAATTTAAAAACTGAATTAAAATTCAAAGTGGGCAAAATATTTAGATGTAGCTTTAAAAGCTTGTCATTTCTCAATATTTCACTCGTAACTTAACACTGCCCAAGTCACAAATGTACGGTATATACAGTCAAAACGTCGAATGTCGTTTGAATGGGAAATCGTTGAAAGATGAAGTTGAAATGTAAGATGAGGATTGGACCAAAACGGCAAATTGAAGAAAGTCTTTTAAACTTGCTTTTCCTTGTAAAATTCACTGCACAGTGTAGAATACACGTACAAAATTTATGCAGGAGATGGAGAGAAAAGAAACGAGAGGAGCGTTCGCCGACACTGACTGAGCGCGAGTGTGATTGTGAGTGCGAGTGACTGAGTGTGTGAGTGATAGAGCCGAGTGAGTTGAGAGGGGAAAGTCTCTCTCTTTTTCTCTCTCCCTCTCGCTGTCTCTATTTGTGCATTGAAGTCAGAGAGAAAACAACGAAAGACACAGGCAAAGAGAAAGAGAGAGTCGAGAGCAGACCGGCGGCTTCACGAAATAAGTATCTCCTGTATTATTTCGTCTGACTCGTAAACTTACACTCAGACTTGAAGCTTCTCATTCGTACACTACAGATACCTACTTACATACGTTTTGACGTTAGATTGAATTGGTTTCCCATGTTCCATTACACTGTGGATACTCTGTATAGGTACCAACTGGAATCCGCAATCTTTCCCCCTTTTCTCTCCCTCCCTCTCTCGATACGCCTATTTGTGGTTGCAGTCTCAAAAGCAAGCTTTCGATTCGATTCGATCCAATTTCAGCCTTTTCTGTTACTTTCGTCAGGAGCTTTGAGAAAAGCTTCCAAAATCTTATGCATAATACATCCACGACTTTGTACTTTCGCCAGGAACAAATATATTCGAACAATATACACATTATTTGTCTATCGATAGTGAAACCTTAGTGAGAATGGCCATCCATTGTGTATTGTGCGGAACACGGTTGTTTATATTTACATATGTACGCTATCGCACATGCTTGCGAAATCTACAAGTTGAATGGTCTCAAGCGTCACCCATCCGTGTGTGTAAGACGCTTATACATACACAGTTTATTGTACTTGTAAGTGCTTTATTACACGTACAATGCATCCAGTGAACGATAGAGATTCACTATTGTCACTATTATGAAGAAATGTAAAGCGATCTCTGTGTTCCTCGCTCCCTGATTCTCCATTCCTCTCTTACTTGATGCGTTTGCTTATTTTTCCCGTATTCACCCCTTGTGATCCTGATTCTATTAAGTGTTGACGGTCGGTCGAGTCCTTTTCTCCTCCTCTTTCGTGTTTGTTTGCTTGTTTTGCTCTTGTTTTTGCTTGACGCTGACTCTTTGGCTATTGACTATATGCTAATATTGGTTTTATTTTTGTTTTTGGTTATTTTCTCAAATCCCCTGACTACAGTCTACACATTTCTTTATCGATTAAATATAAAGCAGAGGTACGAAATAGGGTCATTAACTTTCTTATATAGCGAAACTATGGAATTCGAAAATATTCAGCTGCGTAGTTGCTGACTCAAACACTTTAATATGTGAACGCGGATCTTTCGACATGAATTAAAAATGATCATGAAAAATTGATACTGCGGTATTAAAAATTCGGGTTTTGGTAGCCGAAATGAAGATGATAGATACAAGTACTTGTGTGTCAATTTTCACCAAAATATTCTGCATTAGCTCTATCTTAAAGTTAGTGACCCTATTTCGTATCTCTGCTTTACTGCCTTGGCAATCGTGGGAGAACTATCTGCCCTCGAAAAAACATCTTATCACAAAGTCTCTCGAGATTTCGGCCCGTTTTTGGTCGTAAATTCTATAAGTTTGATAAAATTTTACCACCAGAGTTTTATAAATTCCCTATAGATAAAAAATCTTGTAAACAACTTACAAGAAGTTTTGACACGTGTTTTTATCACGAAAATCCTATCAAGTTGGATAAAATATAAAACTTTAAAGAGATTTTTGTAAATGTGATGGAATTCTCAACAAAATTCAGTCACATGTAAAATCTTGTCAAATACCATTGATTTTTCATGAACCGTGACAAGATTTTGATACAAGGGTCTAATTGCCATATACATGGCAATATGTATACATACTTGCAGGTATAAAAATTTACACTGCACGAACAGTGCTACGGGTTATGGGTTGCATAAGCTGAAGCTAGCTCCTCAATTTTGACGTTGTTTTGCTTGCCATGATATCCGAAATTGTAACAACATTAGTGCCCGGAAAAACCATCAGTGGTCTCATCGTATAGGCATCGTATAGATGTATAGACTTCGGACTTTTTATTTGGTACATTCGAAAAGTCAAATGTCAAAGGACAAGCAGAAGATTTCCTGTTCAATTCTCCCATTCAGCTTTCCACACAGTGCACAAAATGTGTTTAGTGTATACCAGACTTTACCTTGTGTTCTATCCTTTTGGCTTTCAAGTCTTCAAAGTTATAAGGAGTTAAAGTTAGTGAAGGTTACAAGGATGAAAAGAATACACTGTACGCTTTTTGACAAGCGATTTGCTCACTGCTCCCTTTTTCTTTGAGCCTTGAGTTTTTGCGGATTTGGGTGATGTATAGTATGTATTAGTCATGCATATGCACATATTAGACCGTTATTTTATTTTACTTCATACTTTCCTTCCACTCGCATGAAAATATCGTATATTGCATTCCACACGTCTCCTTCAATGTATGCTCGTGTTAGTGGAATGGAGTTGCGAACGGATGGTAGGGAAAATAGTAAAAGATTTTTCTTACAGACATAAAAGCCATAAGTAAGGTACAGTATGTATGTATGCATACTGCATGGATAAGTCCCAAACTTCAAGTTCTCCGGTGGAATTCCATTTACTCCAAATTACAGATACAAAACAAGGACAAAAAGGGAGATGGGTGTATAGAAAGTGACTAAAGACTGCTTTAAGGACAGAATTGGTTGAAACTGACTTGTGAGAGAAAGGAGGAACAGGCTAAGAAATGAAAGGAGATACACAAAAAGTTGAAAGGATGTACAATATCAAGTTGTAATATGGTGGCTACGAACAGCTATACATACATTTCTCCCTTGAAAACAAAATGAAAATGAGTTATACAAGAATGTCATGATTTTCTTAAACTATTCGGTAGTAGATGGACCTGTATACAATATGCAATATACATACAACTGTTGACTGTCCAACTCCAATTTGTGAGGTTCATCCCCGTATTGTTCCCACAAAGACGAGTTGAAGATCAAAGCGTAAAGTCACGTATTGTGATTAACTACTTTTGTACCGATAAGCCCGTGTCCGCTTGACAAATATCTGTCAAAGACTTTTTGAACACAAAGAACTTTCTCCTATCCCATATTCAGCTATCTGTGCTGTCGCAAACAAATATTACACAACGTGATACGTAGAAAGTCGTTAGAAAAGAAAGGCAAAATATCTTTCACTTTTCCTTTCACTGTGTACTTAAAATCCCATTTTAAAGGACGGATTTAGATTGAGGATAATTTACAGCGCACATGTCATGTATTTATGACCGATGAACCGTGGCCGAACTCGCGTGGTTGTTATGGTACCTTTTATCCTAAATGTTACCTAACCATACTCTTGCATTCGATAGTTATCGTGTCAAGAAGGAATACCAGACGTCATGGTCGATTGCTATAGGTACTGGACTTTGTTCGTAAAAATTTACCTTGTTTATTACAAGCTTTATTGAAAAATGTCAAAGGTCAAAGTAGCTAACTGTACTCTGGCGAGCAGGAGTAGGAGTACATATTTTTTACATAAAGAAGCACACAACTACTGTTATTAAAGTGCAGTAGAAACTAGAAGTATGAAACTTATACCGAATTGTACAGATTTTGACAACATAAAATAAAATAAAGATCATGTTTCCCAATGCCTCAATTTAAAGGCCGAAATCTGAATTCAAGTTTAAATCCGCCTTTCAAATTTCAAATAGATGATGTAGGCATAAACTTTCAAGGAGAAAGTAGTCTTTTGAACATTTGTATCCTTAAAGCCCTGACGACTGGCCTATATTTATCACTGAATTCACCATGTCAATATCAACAAAATGGTGTACATTCCATGAAAATTCCAGTTTGGCACTTTCTGAACAATGAACCAGGACGTATTCCCTGAAATCGGAGATGGATTGTTAATAAAACGCAAAATACCTTGAAACGATACTTGAACAGCAACAACAAGTTACGAAACAGCAAAACAAACTTGGAAATTGTCATAGAATAACTTTGTATACAAGTGTGAAAAAGTTCTCCAGAGAATGACAATGATAGCCTGACATGAAAAATGATAGTTGAGGGGAAAATACATCATATGTTTACTGAGGAAGCCAAAAAGCAAAAGTTAACCGTAATTGCAGATTCCTAAAAATCCAGGTGCGTAAACCATGAGCATGTATACATACACATAGTTACTTATTGTTAGTTGTAGGTTGAAAAGTAGTTCAAGCCTATGTAGAAATAATTGGGAACATTGCTTTATATTTTTTTCCAAAGTGCTTTTCAACGATCTTTTTCCTACCGGTATCGGTCGTATACCTAATGTTCATATATATCTATCTATCCATGACGTTTGTATCTTCTGTTTCGTTGTCGTTAAAGGTTGAAAAGTCAAAAGACGTCTATAATTTATTTCAAAGTCTGTATTTTGAAGCTTCCCGACAAAGGAAAGTCAATTTCAATATAATAGGAATAAACATGGAGATGCACCGTTAGTAGCTCAAAAAGTTTTCTCTTTAAAACTGAATTTTCTTTTTATGCTTTCTGCGTACAATGAGTACAAGGAAGTATGCAGAGGAGCGGAAAACGTTTCTTAGAAATTTTCACAAGATTGTGAGTTTTGCATGCATGATGACTCCCTGTACATAACAGTATACATAGTGTATACTGTTTCAATATGTACGCATTATTTTTGGGCAGCCTTGTGCTTTCCTATATTCACAGTCTGAAACTCATGTATCGTTAGCTCAGAATCCCATGAATTTTAAATTGAAATATGAAGACACTCATGAGTCGGTACATTAAAAAATAAAAAAAGCAGTTTAAAATAGTCCCGTAACTTCGAACTATGCGGATGCCATAGAAACTCAACTAAACACCCGGACGGTTTTTTCGCCAAAATCTCGATTTGCGTGGGTGTGCGTCATTGCATAAGTAAATATGTATTTTCATGATCTACTTAATATACCTACTGACTTACACATAAAACGAAGTCGAAAGAGAGCCGGTGGTTGATATAGGCGCTTGTTTCAATTCGCTCGGTATACTTTTTTTTGAAAAAGTTTTTCTTGTCATTTCTGATTTAAGCTTTGTGTTGTGCCATTTAAATTCTTGGAAGCGTAAAAAATGTTCAAATTGTCAATTTAATGACGCAGCTTTTGTGCGCTCATGATTTTATGATCGTTATCGTTAACAGTTAACATGATCTTTCAAAAATTCAAAATAAAAATAATTTAAGACTTCAAAGTGGATTTTCAAGCTTCAAGGTTCAACAAGCCATTATAAGAGGATGATGTATGATGTTACACAAATACTAAATCATACACTATATTATACAATACAATTGCACCCTTAAAGCGGGTTGAATAGAAGGCATAAAAATTGAAAAAGAAGATACGACTGCATGGATTACATACATTATTAACTCGACTTTATCTAACAATCTTTGAGCCTTGTAATTTGAGTAAACAAACTACCGATTTCTTAATAGGTACTAAAGAATAAGAAAACCCCGTAATTTTACATTTAAAATGAGATAAGTATGAACGAACACTGAACCCCGTGCGCACTTTTGTAAAGGGTTCAGGGGTTGCGTAATTTTGTATTCTATTTCGGTTTTTTCTGTTAAAAGGAATAGAAAAAGCTTACAGCTGCATTTAGTTACATAAATAAGAAACGCCGTAACTATAGCGCGGGTGAACCATTTCTTATAATATATTTTGTGCATATAATATATACGTAAATACGTAAGTTTGAGGCAAACTAATGGAATAACGAATGTCAAGGTGGGTGGAAGAGCGTCTCAAATCTAAAGTTCTGAAAATTTAAAATACGGCATTCAACGCAGGCAAACTTTTCTTGGCAATTATTGTCCAATATCCTTTTTCGATCGAGGATTGAAGATAAATTGATGATTTTTTAAAACATTAAAATTATGTGTATACTGCATTTAACATTTAGCCAACTGAAAAAGTTAGCGCAATATAAGATTATGAATTAGGACTAACAAGTAACGAACAACGGTCGAAAAAACACATTTTTTAAATAATTGGCTGCATAATAATGTGTCAAGCAGTTTCCTACTTATGCAACAAGCCTGATTTTTTGCTTTTGACTCTTGCTACTCATGTAATAATCTCAATTAAATTATCATAATAAGTATAATCGCATATTTACCTATACGAGTTGCGATACACCATAATTGGCAGCGAACTTTGATGAGGGGTGCTTGACACTTGGTATGCACAATATCAATCATTTTGATTTGGACTATGATGATATACATATAGATCACACCTAACATGCAATATTATCACGCACGATCATGTTTTTCACGCAGCTCTATGGCAGATAGGTAAATAAATATCGACACCAGGTATACTTACTTATTTACACTCAAGAAAAAGAAAAATTGTTGAAACAACAAAGTACAGATATTATTTCCATGAAAACCTTATCACCTTTAGATTTTGTTTCCTGGTACGGTAACACAAGTATAAAGGAAGCATTTTCAAAGCCCATTGAAACATTTCAATGTGCTCTTGATTTTCTTGATACACACAAAAGAACTGAAAAGAAAAGAAAGTTTAACTGATACACTGGAGAACTAACGGCTAACGAGACGTCAATGACCACAGAGAAATAAAGAAGATGAAAAAGAATATAGTGAGATCACTACGACAGTCCTTGATACTTGATCGATAAGAAAAACATTTTCACCATTTATTTGTCTTTTCACTTTGGGTTTTGCTGAACCTCAACTTGTCGTTTTGTCACAAAATAAGAAAAATGGTGTACATAACATGTACTTCAAAACGAACAAAGTCATCCCAGTACACATGTATGTATGTACACACGTATGTTGTATTTATGCCCAATTCCTGGTAAATGGAGCAAACTTTTTTATATTTAGCAATGATGCGTAGAACATAAAACAGGAGCTTGTTTAAGGGTAATATATGAAAATACAAGAATCAGTACAATGAAATATGTACAATATATCACCATTCGTCACAAACGTATAAACATTCTTCAAATACAAAACTGGTAGGAGTAAAGAAAAAATGTCGTTGTTGATACGTTTGAAGCGTCATTTTTTATCTTACTTTACCTTATGAAAAGGAGAATCGATTAACCTGACCTGCGACTGTGAAAGTAATACTTACATACTACGTATATTTATGTATGTATGTATACATACATACATAAATATACATAGTATGTAAGAAGTGATCTAAGAAGTGATTTTAATGTCAAACTCTGAGTTGTGTGGCTGAACTTTGCTTCCTTTTGCCGATTTCACACTTCACAGAAAAACGAAAAACGAGCCCAGGAAAGTCAATTACTATTCAATCTTCTAGAAATATTCATTTTATATTCCATATTTTTTGCGAGTCACTTTTTAAAGAAAGAATTTATTTAAATAATTCTCAACGGATGTCAATAATCTATGTACTAAATATTTAAAAGTTGAATGGATGAATGAATGAATGAATGATCTATTTTGAAGATATCAAATAGATGACACGTCGAAAGTCACAAAAATGTGTGCACAAGTAACCTTTCAACAACTATTCAGGTAAAAAATTAACTGACCCTCTCAATATTTACATAAAACAGTCAACAATAGCACAAAAAATCTTTCATTTCATATGACCATTAAAATGCAATATTCAGCTCCCTGTTCACTCTCACTCTCTAAAAAACCACAAAAGTGATCACTCACAGCTCACAGCTCGTTTCTTATCGTTAGATTTGTACTATCGTCATAGTTCATAATAATGACTCCGGGCACGTTACAATTTTACCAACTCATATCCAATTCCAATAATTTGACTTTGACAGTATTTCTTTAGTATAGATTTGTTTATATTTTATTATGTATACCTACTTAAAATGCATACCTAAAAGTTTTTCACAGCACTATTTATGCACTAAAATTCCTGTATACCACATTATACGATATGCGTTTACATAACATACGTTGACGTTAATATAAAAAGTAAAAATAAAATTCTGCTTATTAATCCATATGTAAGCATTTCGCACCCGAGCTATTTGATTTTGTAACATATCAGTATGTTTAACTGCGGGAGGAAGACCGAGGCCAATTACATCCTCGTGCGTTTGTCAACGTGCTTCGATACCTTTACAATGTCAATAAAAATATTGCTAGATTCTAGCACAGTATTTAGAATGTTTTAGCTTATGGAAGAGAACAGTGATATCTGATATCACAAAGTACTTTCAGCATGAATTAAATATAGCATTAATATCTTACGTATTGTACTGTCATCAAAGTTATAAGTTAGTGTCCATGAAGATATTTATAGGAAATGCTTTACGATACATGAACATGTCCAAGTTTGTTAATAATACACAGTCAGTAGGGGCTCATCTTGAATTTAAATGAAACCTACACTACTTTGTACTTATATACATAGCTTTTGATCTCCTGAAACCAATCGTGTAGGTTAGTATTGGTTTTCTCCAATGCTCGTTTAGAAACTAAAAAATGTCAGAACACTTTTTTTCTGAAATTGGCGCAATCATTCTGCAATGATTGCGCCAATTGTTTTATGTTTCGTATTTCCCTAAATATATTTTTAGCCTTTAATTTGATGAATTGGGAAACACGGCCTGGATTTTTCCATTTTAGGAGGTCAAAATCTACTAAATGATTCATATTTAATTGCAATTCTAGACGAGCACTTATTGAGTGTACATTAGGTTGCACATTGCACACTGTGTGTAACATGGGATTGGGTGTTGCTTCAACTGTGTATTACATAATATTAGAGTTCAATATCACACATCAGTCTACACATATTTGCATGTGAGAATAAAGGATAGCTAAATAACTCACCTTACATCTTATAACAGCCTCTTATCTCTAAATACCGATCGAAATATCTTGAGGAGAGAGGAGATGTGCGTTGTTTCGCAAGTCTGAATATTAATATACACGGTCTGATATATATAATACACATGGAAGAGACTAAGAATCGAGAATAGCATTGTATTGTATTCCTATGCATACATAGAGCCAACGTCTAAAACGTTGTAACCTGGATATTCTAATTCATGCATTCTACTTCTATTTACGACAAATCTAGGAATGTTCTCTTTTACCCCAACTGGCTACTCAAGCCGAATTTTTCGTGTATATATGTATATACAGGTATGTTACAACTTACAACACTGCATACATATACGCTTTACAGAAGACAACGGTCATGTAGTGAATCGGTATAGTGTCACCGAAAAAGTTCAGGGAGATGACAAATGACGAATCTGAAGTCGTCGCGCACTCCAGCTTGACTTAAATTTTCGAATAATATTGGCTTAAGTCGACAGTAAATCTTAAATGTACTCTTCTGTCGCATGCCTGTAGATTAGGTTCTTATGTGCAGAATGCCTACAGATAAATTTTTGGGAACAGACATTCTCTCACCGCTCGCCGTTTATTATAAATTATGAATACAGGAACGATAATTATTATGATTATCTTCCTCATCTTCTATGTAGTCACTAATGTACAATATTATTATGTACTCCTTATAATTTTTTTCCTCTCATTCTGTTTATGCCTAAATGCTGATGACTGTAGTACACGCACACATAGCTTATGTAACTATTATGTACAATAATATGTGTATCAAATGTTATTTAGAAAAAAGATGGACATGAAATTCACGTCTGCGTCTATCTATAACAATATGGTCCAAGATATCTTGACGAGAGGATAATTTGATGTGTAAAAAATCACACATATATATATAATTTTTCTACATGTACTACAACATAATATGTACGCATAACTGACGACACATGAAGTTCGCAGAAGAAAAAAGATGATAGTAATGCATGTATTAGATAATGGATCATGGATGCTTTTAGAATATTTGCTTGGGAACTTATTAGCTACGTGATTATTTTTACATTTTTTTAACAACAAGCCATGCATTTCTATTAGATACATATTTCATAATAAACATTTCTGTTGCTTCAATTTCCGAATTGAACGACAATACTTTGTGCTGTGTATCACATTCATTTCTTTTTGTAACCTGCGTGTCATTTTATATAGAACTTGGGATCAATTTTGCACATTGTGCAATTCATCTGCAACTTGATACAGTTAGATATATATATAGTTAGTGAAAATTGAACATACTTAACAATTTTAGACTGTAGACCGTCTAATTAAACATACATTGATTTAATGTATTTGTAGTGTACTTAACTATGTTTAACAAATCGTTAAATTATTCCCATCGTCTTGTTAACAATAGTTAAGCTTAACAAGTCATAATTATCATTGTTGCTTGCTCATAAATAAGGACATATAACATATATACATATGTACGTTTTTGGAACACTAATGAGATGATGAATACTTTTTTCTATTTTTGTATGTATGTGTGACGGTGGGACGAAAAAAAACACACAAAAGGCCGAGTCGGATAACCTTCTGCCCTCGTATCATATCCTTGATCACAAATAGATAATTGTTACATCGTTTATGTACAGGCCATTTGCAGACTTCTCATAATTTGTGAACGAAACAGGAAAAATTGTAACGAAATTTTCAAACATTAGTTTCATAGAAAAGTACACTTAATTCGGGAGTATTATGTACCGTTTATAATTGAGGTAAGTCAATTAACATATAAGTTGGTCCTCCGTTTAGAAAAAAAATCAGACTATGCCTACCTGTCTCTATCCTAAATCCTATAAGTATGTCCATTGTACATGCAACATTTGTACAATATGTGTCTGTATCCTACACATAACATTAAAATACTTACCATCTATGATAATTGTGTTTAAAAATTTTGTTTAAAAAAACGACACACACGGTAGATATCATATTATCAGGGATAAGGACTACGGCGGATATTTAATGCAATACTATGGACTACGATGCCACAAAAGTGATAGCCTATCAACTGTCAATTCCATTCCGTTGCATTTTCTGTCATGTGAATACCTATCGCTTGTTTGACTGCACTGCAAAGTACTGCAGTTTTTGTGCAAAAAATCGCTCTTAAGTCTGACACAACTTTAAATCAAATTTGTACTTACGGGATGCGTTTCTTTCTCTATCTGATTCAAACTGACGTGAAGTCAGAATTTTAAGCGTCAATTGTTATGACGAGCTGACAGTTAATGAGAGAATAGTTAATGCTAGCTGCATGTAAAAGTATACCAATATATTATTGTTAGGACATTGTACATCGTCTACATTGTACATTGTACATGCATAATGTACACATTTTTTTGAAATGCGTATAAGCAGATGTTCGACGTAAAAAGTAATAACCTAATATGTACATACATGCATACATACCCGTGTATAATCCGTGGTTTACTGCAAAAAATCTTAAGGATCCAAGTTTCACATGTCATACTGACAATGTACACTCAGCAAGTGCCCAACGGGGATTTTTATGAAACTTACACCATTTTGTAGATTTTCAGCTCCTGAATTCAATGGTTTAGGTTATTTCCCAAAATGCTCAAGTTTCAAAATCGAAATTTCGGAAGCCCCTGTTTTTAATTGAAAAATTGTTCAACTTGGACGCAGTTTATCAATAATAATTAAACTTTTATGGACCACAAAATTTTTTTTTCAGCCCTTGAATCGAGGCATTTGGGGAAATGGCTTACATGATCAGGCTCATCGAAATCTACAAAATGGTGCATGTTTCATTAAAATCTCCGTTGGGTACTTGCTGAGTGTTCATTGTGACTACAACTTTTAAAATCATAATCATAAAGCATAAGGTAAACATAATATGATCTATGGTCTACGCCGAGCTGCTTTATCTCATTGTTAATGTCGATTTAAGCACATTTTCCTTGTTTTTACAAAACCCCAACAAATTATATGCATAAAGAATATCATATCACTATAATCTTTTACCACCGTTATGACTGGCAATTTGGTGTAGTAAGACTGAGAGCCTCAAAAACTCAAAGTTAAGCTGCATCGAGGCATGTGTATCTG
>JAQIVE010002743.1:0-18829 GCA_034698285.1 Sminthurinus bimaculatus | reverse complement strand
TGCAGCTATTTAGTTTATACTTTTTTGCGACGAGTCAGCATTTTTTTCTAGAATAAAAAAAAATCTATCTGAAAACTGTAAAAGAAAAAATGTTCAGACTATCTTCTCATTGTGATTTTGACCATAAAAACACAAACATCAGTGTAATAATAAATAATTTTGATCCCTATTTTATAAAGACATAGGTAATATGCCTGATAGCCTGATATATATAACATTTTTTCGACATTATCATTTCATGTAAGTTGCATTGTACAAAAAAATAGATAATATTTGCTCGTCAGTTAAAATAAATTGAATTTGTAACACGATATTAAGAAAAACGGAAGCATGTACAATGCGCAATGCATGCTTTCTTCCTTCGTCATCCTATATTATGTCTCCTATTGTCATTTTTATAAACGCAAAGAGGAAATGGTATGTATTACATAAATATATTGCCATTGCAGTACATATCGTAAGCTTTCTCTGTCATAAAAAAGTTTAAAAAGTTCCATCGTACACGGCTTACGATACAGATATTATTATGTTGTGTACCGCAATAGAAATTCATAAATAATGGTCGTTTGTATTCTGTATATACCCGTGTTTGAAAGAGAAAAAACCGAACAGAACCAAACAAATTCCACTTGGGTGAAAGTGTAATAATAATAATAATAGTAGTACTAGTGGTAAGACGTGTATTCAGAAAATTATATTGGATAAAAACCACACACTACTATCTATTTATCAACCTTTTTATGAGTTTGTCGATATTCTGGAGTACATGCATACACACAAGGCACATAGCATACATATTATTAAGTAAATATAATGCATATGTGCGTATAAATGTATACATTTTGGCACGAATTGTTATGAAACTTTATAAACATTGCGGTTTACTTTCTTCATGCCAACAAGTCCATTAATGACGCGTTTATGGACATGTCTGAAATACATCATCATCATCATCATCTCGATTCCTCCATAGTCTATAGTCTATATAAGTAAGTATGCCACTTTTAGTTTACCTTTTCTCTCCAAACTTTAACCATCTTCAGTTTAGTATTCATTCATGATACATCCCTTAAGTATATGCATACAAAATAATTTGAAATGCTATACCTAAATAATATACAAAAATATCAAAGGACAATATGAAAAGAATATAATGTACTAACGAGTAGCATAATAACATGAACTTTTTTATGCTCCATAATAATATATTATTCTATATAGATTACATGTTCAAACTTTGACGACTATTGCACAAATAATAATGTCACTATCGATTCATTTTGTAAAGACAGAAAAAGAAACTGACAGAGCAACAGAGAAAGCTCCTGCACTGTACCCAAATGAGACAGAAAAAAGTCGACAAGTTCAAAAAACAGGAAATATTGTGTTTGCTCTCCTTTTATCTTCTTTTTGTCTCTTTCCATCGATTCTCATGATACCGAATGCATATTACATATGTATATACCGTTGTGTCAAACGCTGAATATATTGCAAAAACATCCGGTTGCACAGCACCCAAGGCAAGGGGCAAAGCTTCTATAGTTTGTGCCGTCAGTATCTAGTGTATCTATTTCTCTTTCTATTCCGGACTTTTGCCACAGCTTGGGAAAGTGCTCAGCAAGTTTGCACCCGACAAAACAGACTGGTAGACAGACACCATAAAGGGAGCTTCGCTTCCTATAATATAGAGACTAATCTTATATAATCTACATTTTAACAGTATAAGAAATTGAATAATAATAATAATAATGTAATATACTACCTGCCACTAACTATGTGAACAACGTGTTTGGCACAGATACCGCTACCACCATCATCAACCTATAATTCAAAGCCTACATATACCTATATACACAGTCATTCTCCATCTTCTATTACTGGACGACACCATAGAAACTGTACACCTAATATAATAATATGAGATCGTCCTAGGCAAACATGAGGCCAAGTCAGTCAGTCAACCATCATGTTTTGGTGAGGCAGGCCAAAACCAAACTCGAGTAAGTAATCTACCGACTCTCATACATAATATGCTTACATCCAGCCAGCCAACCAGCCATCCATCGCACATATTTATTTGCAGCAGGTCACACGTTATTCGTTATTTTACTAGTGAGAGTTTAGTTACTAGAGACGTCGAAAAATATTCTCCGAGTATTATACACATGTATTTATACATGTGTACACTATATACAAGACCTCCAAGTTCCCACCTTTAGCGGGCAAATTTTAATGAATCATTCAGAATAATTGATGAAGTAATTAAACTCCCATGTAATTAACTATACTGCTACGATTACTACTGTTCCTTCCTACCTCGTTTCAAAAAGTCGAGACAACAAGACGCATACATTCACATGAAGAAGTTACAACATGATGTATCAAACCCTACCATGCATACAGCCAACATATACATACATACATACATAGAGAGAACTCGGCTTCACAATCAAATTAAATTCCAAAACTCTCCAAAACCCATGTTTATTTCGTGTGATATTATTATTATCATCATTATGTATTATTACAACATACATGTAGTACGTATATTATGTCTATCTATAATATAGCTTGTGACTTGTGACACATTTAAATGTGACGCATAGGTAAGTACGATCAATATTAGGGACATATTATTATTATTGCATTTTATTATACAAACATAGAAATGCAGCAGAATATGCAAGGGAAGGAAACTACCACTAATATTCCCGAGCAAATTTTCTCCTGTAATACATCATGTCTTTAACTAACTAACCAACTGGCAAGAACTAGTAAGCCTGGATTCTGAACATATTAGCAGCGGCATGTGTCTGTCTGTCTACATACATATAAATAAACATATGTATGTGTAATAAGCATTTAAAAGCAAAATGACATTCACAGAATTCATAGGATTCTCTAGCTCCAGCTCTCTCCTGTCCTCTCTCTTTCTCTCTTGATATCGAATCTCTTGAGGCTGGGTAAATTGTTCTCAATCTGGCAGTGTGAAATCCTCGTCTAATTCCTTTTTTCCAGGAGAAGCTCGCCAAACCGACGAAGCAGCTAGTCAGCCATCCATCCATCCAGTAATGTCATATGTATGTACCATATAAACACTAGAGATATTTGCTATTTCCTCTTTTCTTCATACATTTTCTATTACGTCCGAAATCCTGTGCTGACGTTATAGGCAAAAATTGGATGTTTTTAGCTCTAGTTCTACCCGTGTTATATAATATGTGTATCTATATGTGAATGTACTTCACAAGGCTGCTCTAATGATGCGAAAAGAAGCCGAGTCTTCATAAAGAATCTAAAACCAGTGGAGAAAGACAGAATGAAAGAGAGCTAGAGAAAGAGGGAGAGAGCTAGAGCTTAGTCACTAATACTTTACTACAATACATCTATCTATTCTATATACATAATGTAATATTTTCCTAGATTCATTTCCACAGAATAACCATTATTCTGTGCCCCCATATTGCACAAGCATATAGACATCAATACATATACATATATGTGTGCAAAACACAACATAATATATACATATTAGGCTTAATACACACGTCAAATCACACAAACACCATTGAACACACAACACACATTATTACTAAGACAGTAAACCCAGTGAAAGATAATGCAGGGAAAAGAAGGAGCTAACGAAACTTCATATTCACATAGAACGAGTACACGCCAGGCCATTTCGGAAAAGATCAATTCATCTTATTGGTAAAGCTTTTGTATATGCACCATGGTAACTCAAACATAAATAGTTACACTGATACAGACATTCATAATTCACAGGTTACAATTAAATTCACCAACAATATTCATCATCATGTGTATTTATAAAAATCGAGTTTAAACAAATGAAGCCAATAGAATTGAACTTGTATGAAAAAATTTGCAATATAAATCATTGATTATCCGTACTGGATTCTACTGGAAAAATATGGCTAATATATACTACAGTACCATTTAGAAGTCAAGTAAACTTCCTGCTACAAGTTATTTTTCCTTGTTTATATGTATGTATGATGTATGTAAGTGTGATGTAACTTGATTTCAAAATAATTGATACATAATCTATTTATCGATATTTATCAACAGAACCAGAACCAGCGCCAGGAAGAAGAAATGTCCTAATTCCGATATGTCATATGCATAGATTGTAGATAAAACGATTACAATGTCAGTGTGAGCATTTATAGATCACGTAGTTTGTACATGAGCCGTGTTTTCCTTGTCATCTCGTACATACTTACGACCACTGCATGATACATCCACATCGCATTACACATACATAGAACCAACCACATAACATAAACGACGTGGAGGAAAACAAAGGCACGCCAAATGATGAAACAAAGGCACACACATACATATACCCATATACGAAATACGACTTTTGTGCGATGTTGAATTCTCTACATATGCATACATAAATAAGTACCTATATGTGTAACACGGAGTACAAATTCTACATCAATTGCTTGTGGTGTTGCCGTCCTTGTCGCCCTATCCTATACAGTTTTTGATATCACCGAAAGAACAACGAACATGATTGTAGTCTGTACTACAGACTCTGTAAGCATATCAGAATCCTAACTTTGACAGTTCCTGGAACCTCTCAAATGAACATTTTCTACCAAATTACTTAGAAAAGGTTCAAAGATTCAAGGGGAAAAGAAGTGCTCCAAGCTTCATTACCTATACACATGTATACTGTACATGCATGTACGATTTTGGCAAAGATATAAAGTATTTACATCATCAAGTCAAGCCATGCCAGGCCATTTCATGCCCTGTCATGATCATCACCAAGAAGGAAAGTAGCATACTTGAGCGTCAGCACCTGTTGCTATGGATACGTTTACAAATCTCGTGCTACTCTGAGTTTTCTCTTGTAATACCACTCACTATAATAATATACCAATAAAGTTGCTCTCATAATAACTAATATCACAAACTCTAGTTTTTTCTTGATTTGGATTTAATATACATATGTTATGTACAACCATTGATGTAATATAATGTATTATATAAAAAATTATGAGCTTTATTACAATTGTATACAGTAAGCCTGCTTACGTTGTTGCAAACACAGTTTTATAATACAAACAACACAACGGTAAATGCAAAAAATAAGGAATAGAATAGACTAGAAAATCCTTTTTTTCCCTCCTCGTGGTCTCCTCCTCATTATTATCATTATGAGCATTGCTGTACCTATTATTGTATAAGAAGTAAGTAAAAAGTCTTGATTTCATGGGTTGTGATTACCACATGATATACTTTTGTATTTCTATGTATACGCAACGTAATATGTGTAATACGTACTTGTACTGCGTATTATATCCGTAGTACTCGTACCATGTTTGTTGTTATGTCTAAGAACACTTCTTATCATGTGTAATAATACGTAAGTCTAAGTACATAGTAGTTTTAGAACAAGTATACAAACAACAAGATACAATGAGCTAAAGCTACAGTGCTCAGTACAGTAAAGTACATCATGATACATATAATGGAATAGAAAAGAATTATATTATACTCGCCACTCTCCTTCTTCCTCTTATCTTCTATCTTTGACATCTTAACTTGTGTACAATTACCCTACAAAGATAATCGTATCCTCGTATCCATTAAATTCACTCTCGCTCTCTTCTGTCTGTTTCTATTCACAATTTTCTATATAGTTAAAAGTTATACAATAATGATCATATTTAATACCACTAAAAAAAGATAAAGTAGAGTGCATATCGACGTTTAACGTGAGTCACACATGAAACTGCTTGCTATTTTGGTCAACTTAACAGTTTTGCTTTGCATATACTCAAACTTTTTCTTTATCATAACATTACATATAAATTTGAATACGCTATCTGTATAACAGAGTCAGAGAAAAAATTCCGCGAGTGAAAAATGCAAATACTAAAATATCACGATAGAATATGGAAATGTATATAAAATCAAGGGGAAAAAATATACGTCATATGGTCAATGATGATAAGGGTTTTTTGCACTAAACTGTACCTATGACTCTCTCCCCCGTCTCTAGTTCTGTTGCTGTTGAAATAACAATTGCATAATATTGTAATATCCTTTTTCAGACCCTTATACAACGACATAATATATCGCGCTCCTAGATACTGGGTTCGTAAGCATGTAATCGATATTTTAAATCCAAGTATAAAAATGTATCTCCCTTTCGCGTTATAATGATGAAAAGTACAAGGAAATCAATTTTTTCCGTCATAATTTCAGCGCACTATAACCTTCTACACTCTACACCATATGCACATCAGTACCTAAAGATAATAATATGGATTTTTTTCCACTGTTAGAGTTCCAACAATGTTTCCCAGTGCTGAAGATATGCAAAATACAAGCTGTAAACTGTAAAGTAACTCTCCATTATACGTATATTCTACCACTCTCTATCTGTACCTAGCTAGTTCTGTAGCTAACAATAAATTTTTACTTTGATGTATTTACCTTGTAAAATAGAGTCCCTCCGTTTTTTCTCATTATACGCTAGCTTTCTATAATGCACACCTACAGAGTCCTGAACAATCAATGGTATGTAGATTAAAAGATTTTGAAAAACTTGAAAAAACTCAAGCTATTAATATAATAACATAATGGACCCACGCATACCACGGAAAAAGACGAAGAGAGATATATCTCTGCTTTACATGCATGCATACATATAAAAAGGGACAAACGGACTTATCAAACGAAAGAGGAGTATGTAAAAAGACGTTTTGCAGATGGAAATCACCACAAAAAGACTGTATTGGTGTAGTTATACTCCATATTTTATGCATCTTGTACATACATGTGCATGTATATGCGTGAACTTATATGCATGCATATACTCATATCTCTATATTCTCTTCTTGTGTGTGTATACAATTTCCGTCCAAAATATTGATCCAAATTTTAGACAGGGACAGCTTCAGTAACTACAAACTACACATAGGCAGGCAGAGGCAAACGGACGGAGATACGCACTGGGTGACTCCATTTGGTGAGAGGACATCATCATAGTTATGGCACCATTTACCTGCCTGCCTGCTTGTAGACTGACTGTACACGTAGACACATGTATGTACAATGTACAATGATGTACCTACATCGAACCATTGCCTACAGTTTACTTTCTGCTGTCTCCACCACTACGATCACCTACGTTACATTTTCGACTTTGAAATAACATTGTGAACTACAAAACGTTTGAGCATATAATATATACTATGGACTATGGATATGTATTTACATTGTACATCTGTTAGGTCTAGAAAAACCTTAAAAAATCCAACTATCTCGACTCTACTTTTTAAACTTTCAAAACACTACCGTGGTGTTATTACATTAGCTACAGGACCAGAGAACAGTAGATAGATCAGAGCAGAAGCGGCATTCGTTCCAAACACAGAGAGATACATAATAAACGTACACAGCGTTCCTTGACAATGTATCTAGTGTAGGTAGGAGAGTCAATGGAAGAGTGGAAGGATAGATAGACATTCTTGTTCATATCTGCACCATATGATTTCATACTCGTACCCAAAGTTTTACATTACAGATGGATAAACTCTTTCTAGAGAAAAAACAGAGAAAAAAGAGTCAGGACACACATCTACATGAAAAATAAGTGAAGAGTGGAGAAAAAAGACGTGTTCAATACAAGGATTCCGTAATAAGTATACAGATGCATACACACACACACACACACCGACAGAACATCATTTCACGTCACCATGGCCTGTCTCATTAGTTCCTATTCGACTTTGAGTTTAACTCATGTTTTCATAAAGATGACGACAGGTAAAAGGAAAAAGGAGCTCTTTATGCATGTGTTTGGCTCTAGAGATATACATAGAGGACGAAAGAAGAGGTAGATGTAGGACAGGAGCCTGCTCTGTCGTACAGATGAAGATAAAACCAGGGATTTGCATTTCCGTTGTTGTTAAGGCTGCCAGCCATCATAAGCTGCTCATAAGTTAGTTTACTTTTTACTAATGTTATTTTCTGCTTCGTTCTCTCGCTCTTCATCCCTCTCTCCGTCCTCCTCTCGCTCTCTCTCTCTTTTTCACTGTTCTAGCACGTAGCTTCAAGGTTTCGTATATATATACAAAGTAGGCATATTACATTTCTACTTCTAGGAAAATTAGTTTTTATCTTTTCCTCTCATTCGCTTTCATTTACTTCCCCTTATTCGCCATTTCTCTTTACATACGTTTCTGATGCCGTCTTTCTCTCTACAAACAATATTTACTTCCTATCACGTATTCCTACACTCGTATTAGTCAAGATAATGTAATGAAAACATACATAGCTGAGTGAATCAAGTTAAATTAATTATAAGAAATAATTACAGACTAATAACTTGAGCTATTATCATTTAGAATTTGTATATATACATTAGTGAACATATATATTACAAATATTATTCCTACCTTCTATGCATGAATAATGTAATGTACAAAAGTTACAAGTGTTAATATGCAAATGCATGGATATGAACGCAACCATGACTATATAGCAATGTATAAAGTACATACATAGGCATATTATACATTATACACGCTTAATATTGGCCTAAAAGCTTATAATATACAAGTTAGTAGGTACATCATGGCCTGTATTTTTGGAAGAGCAAAAATGATAACAATAGTAATCGTAATAATAATATAGCTATACGATTTCGAGTTATTAATTAGTCATATTATCTAAACACTGTTACTTCATATACATGTGCATGCATTCTATCATGTAGTAGAGAGTTTGTTAATGCACTTATAAATGTGAGTTCTGGTTAGACACACATTAAGTCTGAAGCATGGGATACAGTTTATATAGGACAAGTAAAAATAGAGTTGTTCAACTTTTCAGAAATGGAACATGGATTAGCTCCTGATTGACTAATAATAATAAGAATGAGATTATAGTATTCCAAACATATTTTACAACTTTATCTTTATCCCTTGATAAGTTGAACGTTAGAAAAAAGGAAGAAATTGTTACACGAAAGGGAAAACGGAAAATAAAAGTGATTATGGTCTTTAAAAGAAAATAAAAGTAAGAAAACCGAATTATCAAAGGATTATCGTCAGTAGTTTTTCAAGATGTAACATGCATACATACATACATACATACATACATGCATCTGATCCGAACACGAAAATGCATAGAACCATTCGGACTTCGATTTTGAATAGAATGTTTAGGTAATAAAATTTTAGATTAAAGTAGATTTTTAAATTGCCTAGATTCTTCGAACTATAACAATATAAATTATGTTTTATTGTTATTACGTTGCGTGCCCAATCGAGATTTTTTAATGGAACCGCAAAAGAAAAACAGACAATACAAATAACGGTATTATACATTGTAACGAACGTCCATTTCAACTTTTCGGCCAATTGTACCAAATTGTTATTTACCATTCATTGTCTTCTTTTTCTTGTAGTTTATCTATCTATCGATTATTACTCTATACATACATTATTATGTTATTTTATACAAATGGATAATTGAAGCACGGCATTACAATGTAAACGTATATTATAATGCCGCTGGGATTTTATTTGTAACAAGAAGAACTTTTTCGTTTCCTAATTACTTATCTACTTACATTGACACTACATACATACTATTGGCATTATTTTTATTACTACTGTTTGAATTAAAGGAAGTATTATCAGGCCCAATATTATTCTTAAATAATAATAATGCTTAAAACATTCAAACATTTTAAACTTGAATCATTAAAACATTATTACGGTTATTATTATTGTGACTAACTTTATTGTAACTTGTACAACATTCCTTTGCGATTGGGACTCGGGTCGGAGAATTTGCATGAAAAATAAACTATATACATAATATATACCTAAAATAATATTATCTCTTCTCTCTATCCATACTTACATGTATATTATATACACCATTTGTTTGCATAGACTCGCAAGTTCCATTCTTCTCTCCACTTTCATGCTGATGATTACAACATGGAACATTACATAAATTTGTATCCAAACATTAGTTAAGTATATGGATTGGGAATATTGGAATATGCGGCTCAAGTATGCACTAATGTTCCGAGTACAAATACAAATGCAAATAAATATGTGCATAAATAATATTGTACAACGTACAATATAGGTTTTGTACTTGTACTATACTGTAGCACAATGTACATTGTACATTTGCATTGTATTTGTGTACATACATAAATAGTATGATGTATACACACGGATTTCCAACTGGGTTTAGGGAAATAAAAACACAAAAAATAAAACAGAAAGTATGTAGTTGAACAGTAGTTCCGCATACATTTATGTACTTAATCCACAGCTATGCATTCCAAACTGTATACTGCGTACTGTTTGTTTATACATTCCCAGAAAATATAGCACAAATTCTGATTTCGAAAAAATATCATATAACTCAATAAACTAAAGGGTGATGTGCTAAGAGCATATCATTAGCTCGACTTGGCTCGAGGAGAAATATAGCACAGGGTATTAAACAGGAATTATATTGTAATTATTATGATGTAGTCTCAGGATTAGCACACACAAACAGTGCTTTAGCACAATCAGACAAATAAACAAAGGGTGACTCATTATCATTCTCATGCTCCACCATATAACATCACCCTTTATGTACATTGTAGGATTGAGAACGACGAGCTAGATTTCCGCAATTAAAAATTTTTATATAATATATTTTTACACCTAAAGTGGTCTCACAAAGTGAATACATAATATTATAGACAACAACTGCAGTATTTGTAATGGCCAGATGTCAAAAGAAACTAAACAGAAAACTAGTTTTAAAAATCAGTCGTCATTGATCAAAAGTCAACACAAAAAAAGATGTTCATGATAATGTAAGACCATACTAAGCGAGATGAGATGACCTCGTGAGGTCAAAATTTATCAGATTAAAAAACCTCAATCCCATTATGACATTGCATTTTTAGTACATACTCATACACATACAGCACATGCGGTACACGATACAATATGTATTAAATTGTATAAAGTAAAAAAAGGAAAACCCCAACGCACTGCTGATTACTGCTGACTACATCACTCTCACTCTCATCGAGAGTGAAATTCTTGAAGGCTTGCTTGCTTGCTTTTGCAGCCAAGCACCACTGTCTGTTTGGAAATCATAAAATAATACACGCACAGTCTCACATGTACGTATGTATGCATGCACACACTCGAATCTCACATTCACGCTCATAATAGCTTAACAGATCCGGCTACATAACATAACAGGACTGTTTGTAAATGGTAAAGAGTGAGCGTATGTGTTGCAATTTCCTCCCTACCCCTTTCTTAACTTTGATTTATACAGGCCTATGTAATTCACATGTATTGTATACTCGTGTATCCACATATGCACATGGACACATGTGAGCAATGAGCACGTATACTGTTTATTCTATCGCATTACGATTATACATATGCACCTATATTTTATTACGCTGACTTAGTGACTGACTGACTGACTTAGTAAGCCAATGACAAACGAAGCTAATACACAGTAAATGCATGAACAAACCAACTTAAAACGAGACTTGAACGGAACGCACGAAAATGCCAATCCCATGTGTAGGTCATATCACCACTTGCCAGCTATAATCTCATTATATTCAATCATATTATGTGTATTAAATATACAGGCTCTAGCGACATTCTTAATAGATAAAGTATTATCCAATCCAATCCTATCCTATCTGTCTGCCTGCCTGTGGAAATACCTTTACAGATTTAAATAAGGAGACAGAGACAGGGATGAGCCAATACGCAGCAAAAACACAAAGGGATGCTTTTCGCTTCATGAAATTCAATTATTTTCATTTTAATACTGTATTTCATTACTGTCTACTTACTTTTCAGCTCATTGACTAGATCGACTGAGCTGTATTATGGCATTTTAATGCACAAAGTAATAAAATGTAATATAAAAAAGAGTATTACGTATTGTAAAAAACGACGAAAAGGAAAATCTCTTATACAGCAGTACAATAACCTGCATGTTGATTTCAATACAGCACAACTTGACTGTGTAATACTTACATAGAAATCCGCATGCCACTTCCCTTGCATCATAATGTAATATAATAATAGGGATAATATAATATAATATCAGTAATACTAATCGCCATTCTTACCTTGCCTTTCCTCCTGCCTCTGCTAATGGCGATGATGCCGACGACTTGACTGTTCAGTGATGATGTATGATGTACACACAATGATAATGATAATGGAATGGCTCATTTGAGAATCACACGTTAATAAATGTGATAATATTACCACTTTCTCAAATTTCCGGTTTTGATTTCAACAATAAAAATCGAAACTGCAGCCAAACCATACCAAACGAAGCCAAGCCAGGACGTACTCTGTATTCGACAAGCACTCTCCATTTCCATCACCAAACCCACATATTACATTATCGTGAGAGTGCAAATCAGCATGCATAGATGAATATGCATAATATATTATGCTATATACTCATCAATTACTTATGCATATGCATATTATGTATGCATACTTACTGCCTCTGTATATGTATGTACATGTGGAAGGATGGATCTACAATCGACAGCCAGTCACTTTCAATGTGGCTGTACATACATTATGCATTATGTGCATATTCAATGTTGGTTGCTTGTTATTCAATTCCATCTCGTATATTAAATAAGCAAGCCAAACAGACATAATATTATTGGCACAAAATCATGGCTGATGACTGCAGCATCAAGATACAGCATACATCTATATCTCGACATGATATATAAAAGGACTGTGCACAAGATAATATAACTAGGCAAGCACACCTGTATTATTTACATACACCACTATCTATCTATCTATACATCTATACGGTATATATTATGTATACATGTATCTATGCGCATTGTCTTTGATTTCATGAATTCATGGAGCAGATAGGGAAAGTTTCAAAGGTATTTTTACAGACGAGACGACTCTTTTTGACTGTACACTGTTATTTTAGCTGTGTGAATTTTTCTACATGTATACTTTAGATACAGAATTCACTGTAGAATATAGAATGTTGCAAGAGTAAGAGAGAGTAAGAGAGAGAGAGAGAGAGAGAACTTCATGCGCAAATTTTTTTCTCGCCAACAACAAATGAAAATAAACGTTTTTCTTCCCTCTCTCTCTCTCTCTCTTATTCTTACTCTCCTTCTGTTTCGTTTTCTTTCTTTCCTTGTTACTTAAACACTTGTACATATTCTTGTGCTTCCTCGACTATTTACTGTGTAAACATGTGGATATAAACCCATATTATTGTTAATAATAAGAAGCACACACACACACACTAATACATACGTAAGTATGTAACTACAGCGAAATATTACGCATAGTCATAATAACTGTAATAAAAGCTACATATACGCCATTTAACATTTTCTAAGTGAATTCTCTTAAAAAATTGAAGGCATCAAGGTATGAATACCTACATTTTCAAACTATTTCCTTCGTTTTCATTACTACTATTATTACTAGAGTGCTTTGCAACTATTCTCAATTTTTTCCCGAAAGCGTCACGAAATTTGTTTAGAAAAAAAAAGAAATGATGGAGAATAGGTGAATAGACAAATGACTGACAAAAGGTGTCTGTACATGTGTGTTGTACTAGCACAATAAAATAAAGTCCTGTAAAATAGAAATACACTGTTACTTGCTGTCTGCATAAAAAAGTAGACATCCACACATATGTATGTACATACATCTGCTTCTGCACACAATTGAGTTTTCTTTTGGAAAATGCAAAGAATGTAAACTCATGCGTCGAAATTCAAACTCCTACAATAGCTTCCTCCATTCCATAACATAACATACTTCAACATCGACATCCACATCAACATTGAAATCAGCAACAAGGAGAAAATCACATAAGCGCAGGAGAGTCCGTGCTTATGTGAAAAAAAGGTCGTACTTATTTTTTTATGCTCTGGAAAATGTATTAGAGACTCCCCGTTTTTTCGGGGTGTTATAATGTAAAATGAAATTTGTACAAAAATATGTGTGTGTGTATAAAAAGTCTATGCCATAGAAAAGGGTTGCTCCAAAATTTATAAATATAAGACATGTCCTCTGCATGTAAAAATCTCTTTGGCGTTATTCAATTCGAATTTTTTCGAGACCTGCATATTGCCTACACGATATAAAATTACATACACTGCATAAAAATGTTGAGACTCTTGGAAGAATACGAGATCCATCTCACAATCAGCTTAGACAAACACGAGTAGCATCAAAACCGAGATGAAGAATGTAATATATATATAGGGACGGAAAAAAGGAAGGAAGAGAGATACGCAGACACACATGTTCAATGTTTACAGAATACTGGCAAAAGATAGACAAGGTACATTTCCCCAGTTCCTGGTCTCATTATTATTACGACCTGATTTTCTGTGACATGGCAAAATTTCCATGTTTTGCAATGTACATACAAAGACACACGCGCGCACACACACATGCCACAGAAACAGAACATTGCATTATGTACAATGTACAGCTACATTATATATTCGTAATCTTTCCGAATTCCCTTATTCTCCTATGGTAGCTCGCATTATCTTTGTATTCTGTGTGAGCCAACTTTAAGACAGGAACTAAGGAAGGAAATCAAACTTAACCCCTCCAAAAAAAGCCCAACCAGAAGCAAGACAGCGAGATATGTCAAATAATGTTAGACTGGATTTCGATTTGATTTCCAAACATCTATATCTATTCTATTCTATTCACATACAAATATCCCATGAAGAAATGGAGATGGAAGAAACACATGAAACAATCTATCTTGTACACATATACATGTACACAAAATACTCGTACCTTAGTTTGTTATTGAAAAAGCAAAAAAGGGCGAGGAAGAATACACAACTGTAATACGCAGAAATATATCTGTATACCAATCTAGCACTACTTGCCTTACATTATTGCATGTAGAACAGTCAGCAGACCTTTTTTCTAATGTAAGCGTCGTCTAAGGATTGAGGAGCACAACTGTGTCACACTCTCTGGTTTTTTTCTCCGAGTGTCTAGATTGCGTAAATCCGACTTAAGGGACATATTATTATCATTCTCTACCTCCACTTCCACCACTTTGTACACACACTCACAAACCTGGAGAGGAGAGACACACAGATATAGAACAGTACAGAAATACACGCGACAACCAAAACCGAAAAAAACATAGACAGCAGATAACTCAACTATTTACCTACATAGGCAACGGCTGCTGTTCTGCACATTACAAGAGCATACAGAGAACAAGGAATAGAAGGAAGTCTAAGATAAAAATTGAAGGAAAGTTGTATGTACCCGGGTAAACAACAGGTTTCAGGATGATAAGTGGAATTTACCTGCTCATGTATTTTGAATGACTCCTCACTCATCGTCAATGACACATTAATACACAAATATGCACACAAAAAGATACACACTAGGCAAAACCAAACCGCATAAATATATTCACAAAGAGAAAAACGGAAAATGGAGCTTAACTATTAACTAGCTTTTCAATTCCTAGGCACACATGTATATGAATATATTTGCTACGGACATGTGTTTAGCTGTAGCATTATTCGAATGACTTTTGCACCACTTTTGCACAAGCACCATCAGCTCACCCTATGAATCCACGGTAAATCGGGTAGAATGAATTTGTACCTACGGAAAAGAGTTGTCTGAATACGTTAAGCACACACCAATCTACTACACACACTCTATCAGCTTCTAACTGCCAAAAAATCGCTTATACTTCATTCACTATTCCGTATTTCGGACTCCACTCCCTTCCACTCCGCACAACTACGCGTGTGGAACATTTGCATACTTTTTATGTATCTACCAATTCGACCGACTTATTTTTTATAGATAAAAACCCCGCAATTTCTCATACACCTATCCATGTCTCATTCTACATACATATATACATATAGTTTTAAATACTATGTATAATGCTTACGTACTTACACTCCCCTGAAAATTTTTCTGCATAACATTAAAGTAGTTTGTTTGAGTGGGCAGTTGAACGGCGCCCTATTTTTGAATTATGTATGCTGATCAATAATTTAAGTCACTAAAAAACAGGAAACCATAGTTAACATTTCAATTTATCGTAGAATCAATCCGATACTTCATTTCAAGTCAAACAGATTCCTCTTCACTGACACGAAAAAAAAGGAACGTAATTTCCTTTTCCTGAGTCACTCACAAAAAACACCCGTTATTTGTACAATCGATGAATTTCTTACACACAATAAAAATATAGAAGAAAATATTGACGCGTAATTTAAACGATCGATTATGGGGACAATTATGACTTTTTAAAGCACCAATGTTGACACTCAAATCCAAAGATGTAAATTTCTTTAAACACTCAATTACGCTAGTAAATTTAATTTTTTTTTTTAAAAAAAGAATCCAAATATGAAACCAACCTTGTTATTATTTTTGGATCCGATTTTTTTTTCCTTTATCCTTTTTTTGGTTTTTCAGCTCCATGTACACACACAGTACAAGGAGGCAGTACACTGTACGTTACGTTAAATTAAGTTACGTATGTAGAAACAAACACCAATGCACACACATTCACATATACACACTTCACAATGTAATAATAATGGTAATCCACAGTCCGGTCCACAGAAAGAGAGAGAGAGAGAGAGACGATGACGACAGTTCATTCAATGTAGAGAAGTAATGCAGAAGAAGAAGAAAAAGAAGGAGAAGGAGGGAAGACCGTAGAATAGAATGGAATGGAATGAAGGAGATAGAGAGAGGGAGAGAGGAAACATTCACTTTCTAAAAACAACTTGGTTTATTCACATGAGTCAATGAGATCCTCACAGTCTGCTATCTTTCTTTCCTGCATTTCCACCAACAACATTAACAGCACAACAGAACAGAATAGAACACAGCCCACGAACACATGAATAACAACACTGCCGATGACTCTCTAGACTTTCTATAGATTACCTACACACACATAGACACACTACCTTAGTTACTTATTACACACACATTGGATATTAGAACATAGCACACGTTGCATTGAACACTACCTCCTCAACTTTTTGACTTAACTCAAGTCAACGTAACAACAGCAACAACCAACTCATACTCAGACTCGAGCATGAATGAGGTGCAATGCAATCAATTATATATTATGATATGATACAGTATACGGTAGAGTAGAGTAGAGAGTGAAGGCAGGGACGAACAACTGAGGAGATACTTTTGCGCTATGTTGACTGTTGGATAACTTTACCGTCCAGCTCAACAATGTGCATATATGATAATACATAATGCTGTTATATATGTGATTATTATACAGAGAATAAAAACGAGAGAGAGAGAGAGAGAGAGCCAGTCCGTATGATAATATATTATAGAAAACAAAATCTGTGTACAGTAAGAGTCAACCAACAACTACATGTAACAGCAACCAACGACTACCACATAAACAAATGCATGTACACATAATACATACACACGTATATCCACAGCACATACACTCACATACATTCACTGTAACTAATGCATTGACACATTATATGGAGAGGAAAAAAGATTCAAAGCTGGCTTACTTACTCGCTATTGACTATCAGCTTTTGGCAAATACTCGCTCACTTTCATTTGCAAAAAAATTGTTATGAGATATGCTGTAACTTTTCATTATATATTATAAGTACACGTATTATGGTATTACATAGTAGTGTCTTGGCTATGTAACTAAAAGGAATATTGTTGACTTCCGACAAACAGTACAAACCCTGATCAAATAATACTAAAACATGTATACACAATACACGTACATATCATGCTTAATACAATGTGGCGATCATTAAAATCATTATCATAATGTATACTTAACATTTAGAGGGTAGAGTAGACATTGGATACATACAATATAACACAATGCCTTTCCACTCCATGTATGTTTCTTGTCGTTTGTCAAATCTTTCTTGTCAATTGACCACCACTTACAGTGATAGCAAACATCACAGTTTGGTTTATTACCAACAATTATGGTGATGACTAATTGATACTCATGTGGCCAAGTTTTTTCAATAATGGGTAAAGACGATGGATAACATTGTCATTTCTAATAACAGTATTTTTTAAAGGGCGTTATGTCTACAGTATCTATACATATACAGTATATACACTATACACAGCTTAAATCGAACAAGACAGTCGTAAAAAATCCAAATGCGAGGATTATTGTACATTGTACATACAAATTATTATTTGTAATCCTATACATACCAGAAACAAGAGCAATTTCTT
This sequence comes from Sminthurinus bimaculatus, assembly GCA_034698285.1. NCBI lineage: Eukaryota > Metazoa > Arthropoda > Collembola > Symphypleona > Katiannidae > Sminthurinus > Sminthurinus bimaculatus. The sequence continues at coordinate 485 of JAQIVE010002743.1, read as the reverse complement.
GAGGCTTCTTCAACAAAACATGACAGTTGTACATATACTTGGATGTTCAATTATACACATTGTAAATTGTCCTTTTAGCCGAGTTAAGACAATGACATAATAATACAAGTAGCATAGCAGCTTATGGTGATAATCACAATGATAATGATTAGTTTCATACAAAGTACTGTATATGATATTCAGAGTCAAGTTAAACAATAATATAATACAATAAAAAATAGTGTACGTTAAAAACTTTGAATTATTTTCTTAAGATATATTCTTCACAAAAGATGCATATGTTACATAAGATCCATCCATACCCATAAAAGAAAGAATGAAACGATTGATCGATTAAACAACTAAAAGCCACAAACTATGTAGAAGAAGGAAAAGAAGAATACGTAATATGTTGTGTATTGTGTTATACATTATTGTTATATCAATTATATACAGGGTTGGCCAAAAGTATGGAAACAAACGTTTTTGATCATATCTCCTACAGT
>JAQIVE010002742.1:0-18840 GCA_034698285.1 Sminthurinus bimaculatus | reverse complement strand
ATCGTAACCGCTTACGTCTTCAACTTGTCGTAGCTCTCATGAAAATTTGATGAGACTTGACCTGAATGAAAGTTTTGAGATATTCAAGGTATTTCATCAAAATTTCATCAAAAGTTGATCAAAGTTTAGATGAAGATTTTTGACCAAAATCGTGTCAAAATTTTATGAGATTTTTTAACCACATTTTTTCCAAGGGTGGTTAATATTGAGCATAACGTTTCCTACGTTTTTAAAAAAAAATCTTGTACAATGTATAATAAATGCATATTATATAAACTGCACAATACTTGATCAACTCCAGTACAGTTCTTGTCATCGCCCGGTACGCAATCCGTTAGCCTCACTGCTGTCTGTGACCATTTTCGGTTGTGCCAATTACAGTCAAAGAAAGTGGCGTTCTCACCGTCATGGCGATAACAATTGTCAATTCTCCAATTTAAATTTCCGCCATTTGTTGAAATTTGGATTTGACTGTCCCCGTACAAGTAGATAGTACGTAACAACTAACTCTCGCACTAATTTTAATGGAGAGTTTGATTTGAATGTAATGGTAGGATTTGGATACTCAAAATTGTTGTGGCCAAGGAACGCCCAGAGACCCATCTCGGGAGAAGGCTCCAACTTTCCCCAAAACCACAGTGGTAACGGATACGGTGATGTTGTAGTTGAATTAGGGTGATCCGTTTCCGTTTGCTAGTCTGTTGTGGTGCCATCTACATAAAAAAAGGTATACCGGGAAATCTCCAAGTTTGAACTTGAAGAATCGTTCATGTTTTTTAAAACAAAATCTTCGCACCGACATTTTTTAATGCTGCTAAAAACCAGTAAAACGACAGTGTAAATTGGCCACAAACTCTTCATGATAAAAGCACAGGTAACTGCGTGTATTTAGAAGCTGTGTCGAAAGCTAATGGATCGATGGAATCAAATATGTTACGAGAACCTGCACAGATGATTTGTGTATGTGAAAAAAGAATATTGAAGCTTAATTGAAATTAAACTAATAAAATTAATCTGGTTGACCAGCAGGTGCCAAATTTTTATTAAAAAACATTCCATAAGAACCACTTTATTTTTCACACCTTTGCTTACATTTTATTCAAGATATTTCTTTTCTTCAAACGTCTCTCATAATTTTTTGAAAAATGCCCAGAATGTTACGGCGATTCTTCAAAAACTCCAGATTTTTAGCAAGGGGATGAAAATCAGGGTACCCGCGGTATTAGCCACCCCCGTATTTTTCTTGCGGGTGCGATTCTCCATATTATTTTGAGTGACACCCTCCATCTTTTCGGTAGTCTTGGACACCCCAGGCGGCATGGTGGTTTCCATCCCCCCGCTGCACTCGATGCCCACAACTACCTCCTTATATTTTGGGTCCTTGACCCAGGTCATCCGATCATCCGGCCTGTTGCACTTGAACTCATTGTCCCGGGCATCCAACTTTCTGACGTATCCCGTGGGGTAGAGCATCGGCTCAAAGGCTTCCTTGAGCAGAAACTCGATTCTGTTTGAACTAAAGTCCAGCTCAATCCCCCCACTGGGGAGGGACCCGATATTCAAAAATCCCCCTGGGATAACGGGGTCATAGCCCGTGTATATAATTCCGCTGTCCTTAAAACTGATTTTTATGCGGTCCGCGGTCCCCTGGTAGACATAATTAATGGCGTCCTTTTCCATTCGCTCTAGATACCCGAAACCCCGGTATGATCCCCCGATCCAGATATCCTCGAGGGAGGGCGGCCCAATAATGGCCTGTTCCTTTAGGTCCGTAATCTGGTGCTCCAGGATGACCAACTTCTTGAGCTTGGTATACTTCTCCAGGTCCTTAATGAGGGGCGACCCCCGGACATTGTTCCTGAGCCGGACGTTGCTAAGGTGCAGTTCCTCCGGACTCGTGGGGATGTCGATGTAGGTCATAAAGTTTGTGATCGCCTTGAGGTCCCAGGGCATAGAGGAGATGTTGATTATTTTCGGGTATATTTTGTACTGCGTAGGGTGCGTATCGATCGTCCCGAGACCCTCCGAATCGGAGAATTCCAGGTAGTTCACTTTGGTCCGCACGATGGGGCTCAAGTTAACTTGGCCCAAAGCCGAGCCCCCGTTGAATCTCATGATGAACTCGTCAAACTCCATGGTGTAGGGATCCGATAAACCGTTGGCGACGAACACGGCCGTCATAAAATCCTGGAACTCCTCTTGGGTCTTCACATTGTTGCACGTTAAGACGGATTTTGCGCGCGGGGTTCCCGCGTCACGGATCTCACAGGTGCAGATGCCATTCTGGACACCTGCACAGGTAAAAGCCGATACAAACGGGGTGATGAAGGTCAGGGTCAAGGTCAAGGTCAAAATCTTCATTTTTCTTGAAATGGTCCAAGGATATTGCTGGATCAAAGGAAAAGGGGCCCTGGACGATTAATATGAGGAAATGAAGTTACCCGGGTTGCCCATGGTTGGGTGACCTGTAGAGGTCACGATATTTTTCAAAATCTCCAAAAGAGGTCACATTGCCGTGAAGTATCTCGAATTCGGCCTTTTTTGAGGAATGGCCGAATTCGAGATCCATGTGTAACCGAAGGGCCAAATACTCATAAAAATCGTCCAGGATCCAAACCGACAACTTGTTGATTGAACACAAAACACAGTTTTTGCGCAGTTTTATGCGCAGATTGCGAATCTTTGCATATTTTTCACCACTTTGAGGTATCGTGGTTGTTGCGGATATTTATTGATTTTTTTCATTCTTTTTATTCGGTATTTAAATAATTTCCTAAGCAACGAGATGCAAAATTCAGAAATAGATTTTTTTGTCAATTAATGAACGGAGTAGCCGCTTTGGAGCTGTTAATTAAAGTTCGACTAACAGCGCTTTTTCATGTTTTGTTTTTTTAGTTGACTGACCTTAAACTTTGTCATTATCAAAAAATTGGCAGAACGTTTTTTTTCATAAAGTATCAAAATTCAAAACGTGGGTAAGTTTCCGGGCAAAACGTAAAATGGCTGACTAATTAAAGACTTTGTGTTCCATGACAACAAAATTTTCAAGTAAATAATGGATTTATCTGACCAAAAACTTGGAAAGATTGTTCGGACAAACAAAAAATAACTCTTGTTAAAACCTAAACACGTAAATCATTGATTGATTGATTGATTGATTAATATTCTTGAATGAAATGAGAAATGCTCAGTAAGTTGAGGCTGTTTTATTCAAATTTTCACCTTCCCTTCTTGCATGACTTCTTCAAAAAACGTAATAAAATTACATTTTTCTGCTTTCCTCGAGCCGTAAAACTTTTAAACTGCTTTACCAAAACAGCTCCAACTCGGCTCAAAATTTTAATTAATTTTAATTTGATGACCATTGAAATTACGCCAAATTTGGTGCAAAACTGGAAAATTTGGTGGTTTTCGCGTTTTGGTGGTTTTTGGAACAATCGAAAGTGATTCCAGGAATGTCGAAAAATTTAAAATTTTTGTTAATGATACTTATGTACATGGTAAAAATCCCTTTTGGTGTGACCGTGCTGCAGAGAGGCGTGTACAAGAAATAAACTGGTTAAAATTTCCATATTTGTTTTAAAATAAGTGAAATATCATTTTAATGATCAATTAATTGCTAATTGAATATTGATTTGAAGTACATACGAATTTATCACATCGTCGCTGAATTTTTCAGAGCACAGAAATGTTTACATTTTTAACACATGTATGTAGATAAACAAATTGATTCTTTCTGGATTGGAACAAATTTTGCTCAGGTTCTGACGTAAATTGTCACAACAGAAAAGCAAGTGACTGTTTTTGCTTCATGCCCTAATACTGGATACGTGCCAAATAAAGTTAAGACTTACACAGAACGGAATAAAATCCCAAGCCGTAAAGTTTTATAAATGGTGAGAAAGTAAAAAAATACATAACACATTATACTAAAATTAAGTATATTGTCCGTGAAGGTGCAAAAATGGTTGATAGCCCTTATCAAGTAGGTAAAGGACCCGCAAGAATTTTTCTGTTATCTTCATAACCAAGCTGTAGGGAGCCCGCCAAAGTTTGAAAATTTGACCTTCTTGACCTTTTAAGGTCTTTTTGTGGGTCACCCGGTTGTCGCAGAAAAGACTTTTGTTTTGGCACTCTTCAAAAATCTCAATTTTTGGAAATTTTGGCTTAGCACTGAAACGTATTGAAATTCTCGTTCCAAGATGGAGATTGAAAAAACGACAATTGAAATATATTATGTTTCAGTGCCAAACCAAAATTTCCAAAAATTGAGATTTTTCAAGAGTGTCAAAACAAAAGTTGGTCGAAATTTTGTTCTAATTCGAATGGTCGTGGTCCCGCTTATCAGCGACAAGCAGGTGTCTCAAAAAGTGACCTTGAAGGGCCAAGAAAGGTCAAATTTTCAAACTTTTGCGGGCTTTTCACGGCGTGTTTATGAAGATAACAGGAAAATTCTTGCGGGTCCTTTACCTAATACTCGTGACGACGCAAAGATTTGCAATCTACTCCTAAAATTGTGTTTTGTGTTTTCAAACAAGTAATCGAAGCATTTTGGACGATTTTTATGAGTATTTGGCCTGCCGATTATCTCGAACTGGGGCATAAATATTTTAGGAATATCTCTAAAGTTCGAGACATTCCAGAAACAAATATGGCCTGTTTTTGCGGTTTTGAAAAATCGCTTGACCTCTAAAAGTCACACGACCTGGGAACTGCTATTTCCTCATATTAATTGTCCAGGGTCCTTTTTCTTTTTATTCAGGGTAATCTATGGACCATGAAGATTCTGAACTTAAACCTGACCTTGACCTTGACCCTGACCCTCCTCGCCCACTGGATCTCCCCCGCTGATGCAGCCAACTTTAAATGTGACGGTTGGGAACCTGGCAACTGTACGTGTGAAATCCGTGAACCAGGAACCGTCCGCGTTCGTTCCGTCCTAACTTGCACCGATATAACGGCCCAAAGTCAATTCCAGGATTTTATGAATGAATTGAAAAGGATAAACGAGCGCCCTATCTTCCTCACGTTTGACGACATGCGAATAATATTCACCCAACCCTCGGGATTGACCGAGCTTGACCTGACCCCCCTACTAGAGATGAACATAACCACCCTGGAAATCTCAAACGCCAAGTCCATGTCGACTGTCAAGATTCCCGACTCCAGCGCTGGAAAAATCGCTGTAAGGAAGGTCAAAATTACGGGCACGCCCTTGAACAACGAGGCGGTGACCAACCTGTTAAAATACTTTCCGTACGATCCGTTAGGGCAGTACATATTTGGTCCTTATGAGCTGTACCTTACGGGCACCGCCATCGGGAACAACGAGAGGGGGTCATCCCTCATTAAGGACCTGGATAAACTCGGAGGACTCAGGCTGTTGCACATCCTGGACCACCAGATCACGGAACTGCGGGAAAAGGCCATTATTGGACCACCCTCCCTCAACGACATCTGGATCGGAGGATATTTCCAGAAGCAAGGACATCTACAAGGTGTGGAAAAGGAGGCCTTTAATTTTATCTACCAGGGGCCGTGTGACAACATGAAAATCAGTTTACGGGGCAGCGGATTGATATTCACGGAAAATGCCCCCACCCTCGCCGTGGGATTTCTGAGTATAGGAGTCACCCCTGATGTCGAGATTGAGCTGGACTTGAGCTCCAACAAAATGGAATTTTTGCCCAAGGAAATCTTTGAACCGATTCTCTACCCCAAGGGAGCCGTCAGAAAGTTGGATGTCCGGGACAATCCATTCGTGTGCGATAAACCGGATCCCCGGATGGACTGGGTCAAGGACCCAAACATTACGGCGCTAATTGCCGGGATCGAGTGCATCGAGGTGCCGGAACCCACCAGTGCGTCCACAAGTTCATAAAACCTAAATATGAAAAAAAATTTCTTGTTGCTTATGAAATTATTTAATAAGCGGATAAAATCAGATGAAAAATTTAATAGGAGAGTGAAAGAATTTATTCAACACACTGTTGTTCGCACACCTTTGCTTACATTTTATTCAAGAATTTATTTTTTGCAAAAGCACAAATTTGTACTTTTCATACATTTCCATCAAGATACAAGGACTTTAACAACTGAAGATTTTTAGCAAGGGGATGAAAATCAGGTTACCCACGATATTTGCCACCCCCGTATTCCCTTTGCGGGGGCGATCCTCCCCTTTTCCATTATTATTATTTTGAGTGACAACCTCCATCATTTCGGTAGACCTGGGTGGCCTTGTTGGGGGCCTCCCGGAGGGATCCGGCCTCTCGAGGCCCCGGATCCCGTCAATCAGCGCCGTGGTGTTTGGGTTCATGATCCAGTACGTCCGGGGATCCGGTCTGTCAAACACCAACGGATTGTCCGATACGTCCAACTTTCGGACGAGTCCCTTGGGATAGAGAATTGGTTCAAAGATTTCCTTGGGCAAAAATTCCATTTTGTTGGAGCTCAGGTCCAGCTCAATCCCGACATCCGGGAATGCCCCCATGTTCAAAAATCCCACGTCAAGGGCGGCGGTATCTCCCGAAATTATCAACCCACTGCCCCGGAAACTGATGTACATGTTTTCAAATGGGTACTGGTAGATAAAATTAAAGGCCTCCTTTTCCACTTTTTGCAGATTTCCTTGTCCTCCGATCCACAAGTGGGTCAGGTTGCCCGGCCCAATAAAGGCCTTTTCCCGCAGTTCCGTGATCTGGTGATCCAGGATGTGCAACAGCCTGAGTCCTGTGTGGTTCTGCAGGCCTGCAATGAGAGGTGACCCCCTCTCGTTGTTCCCGATGGCGGTGCCCGTAAGATACAGCTCATAAGGAGGATTTATGAACCGTTCATCGACCGGAAAGTAAGTCATCAAGGTGGCCATCGCCGCGTTGTTCAAGGGCGTGCCCGTAATATTGACCTTCCTTACAGCGATGTAGCCAGCGCGGGGCGTGGGAATCTTGACCGTTGACATGGATTTGGCGTTTAAGATTTCCAGGGTGGTTATGTTCATCTCCAGTAGGGGGTTCAGGTCAAGCTCGGTCAAGCCCGAGGGTTGGGTGAATACTATTCGCATGTCGTTAAACGTGAGGGCGATAATGCGGTCGTTTATCCTTTTCATTTCATTCATAAAATCCTGGAATTGACTTTGGGCCGTTATATCGGTGCAAGTTAGGACGGAACGCTCGCGGACAGTTTCCGGTTCCCGAACCTCACACACACATTTTCCAGGTTCCCAACCGTCACATTTAAAGTTGGCTGCATCAGCGGGGGAGATCCAGCGGGCGAGGAGGGTCAAGGTCACGGACCAGGTCAAGGTCAAAGTAAGGATCTTCATTGTTCAAGGACTTATCCCCCTGGATCAAAGGAAAAAGGACACAGGACGATTAATATGCGGAAATGGCACCCCTGGGTCGTGTGACCTTTAGAGGTCACGAGATTTTTCGAAACCCGAAAAAATAGGCCTCATTTACGGTGGAATACCTCGAATTGGAGAGAGATCCCTTTAATATGGCCCTGGCCCAATTTGAGATGATCAGAGGGCCAAATACTCATGAAAATCGTCCAACACAACTTTTGCGCAATTTTAGGCGTAGATTGTGAATCCTTGCGCTCGAAGGCGTCCTGTTTGTTGTGGATATTAATTGATTGGTTTTATTCCAATTTATCCGCTAATTATGTAATTTCCTAGGCAACGAGATACAAAATTCATAAAATTTAATCTATTTATGAATTCTGTATCTCAGTGTTTAGGAAGGTGTTTAGTTAGGATATAAAATCAAATGAAAACATCAATTTTAGAGATATCTCTCAAAAATGGCTGTATTATACGGATATATTTCAAAAACGGACATATTTTAGGGATATCTCTTAAAATGGACATATTTTAGTGATATCTCTTAAAATGGTCATATTTTAGGGATATCTTTCAAAAACGGACATGTTTTAGGGATATCTTTCAAAAACGGACATATTTTAGGGATATCTTTCAAAAACGGACATATTTTAGGGATATCTTTCAAAAATGGACATATTTTAGGGATATCCCTCAAAAACGGACATATTTTAGGGCTCAAAATTGCCACATTCTACATATTCCTCGCGATTAAAAAATTTGGTCGGAAAAAAGCCGGCAATTTTGAATTTAAGGCGCATGCATAAAAAAATTCATTTTTCAAAACAAAGTTTCATTTTCCAAAATTTTCCCTAAAGTTTCAAAGCAAAATTACCAAAATTAGAGAGGAAAAATTTTTTGTACAATAATTTGGCCCCAGAATTCTCGCACTAAAAAAAGTTGAACTGAGAAAAATTGGTTTGTATTATTCATTCAATTTTTATTTAATTTTTTATACACTTTAAAACACGTACATTTGCATCGAAAATCCAAAAATTTAAAGGGCCTTCATGCGGTTGTTCTGGAAAAACCCCCAATTAAAAACAGCAAGGGGATGAAAATCAGGTTACCCACGGTCACTTTCCCCCCTGCCCCCTGTTTTGAGGTCCCAGTTCCCTTATTCTTCTTTGTCGTGTCCTCCACTATCTTTTCAGGTTTGGGATCCGACCTCCCCATGCACTCGAGGCCGTAAATTAGCGCCTCAATTTGTGGGTCCTTGAGCCAGTCCATCCGAGGATCCGGTTTGTCGCACACGATGGGATTGTCCCGGACGTCCAACTGGATGACGACTCCCCGGGGATGGAGAATCGGATAAAAGAGTTCCTGGGGCAAATATTCAATTTTGTTGGAGCTCAGGTCCAGTAAAATCCCATTGTCCACGGTGATCCCCAAATCCAGAAATCCCACATGGAGGGAGGGGGCACTTCCCGAGAAGGTCAATCCGGTGCCTTTAAAGCTGATTTTCAGGTAGTCGTTCATCCCCTCGTAGCGAAAACTAAAGGCCTCCTCTTCCACAACTTGTAGATTTCCTGATCCTCCGATCCTCAGGTCGGTCATGTTGCCCGGCCCAATAAAGGCCTTCTCCCGCAGTTCCGTGATCTGGTGGTCCATGATGTGCAACACCTTGAGCCCTGCGCGTTGGTCCAGGTCCTTAATGAGGGGTGACCCCCTCTCGTTGTTCCCGATGGCAGTGCCCGTAAGGTACAGCTCATAAGGACCAAATATAAACCGCCCCGACGGATCGTTCGGAAAGTAAGTCAACAAGGTGGTCATCGCATCGTTGGTCAAGGGCGCGCCCGTTATGTTGACCTTCTTTGCATCCATTTTGTTGCGGGAGTCGGGAGGCTTGAGCGTCGATATGGATTTGGCGTTGAGGATTTCCAGGGTGGACATGTTACTCGCTAGTAGGGGGCTTAGGTCAAGCTCGGTGTAAGCCGTGGGTTGGGTGAATATCATTCGGAAGTCGTCAAACGCGAATATGAGCGGGTTTCCGTTGACCCTGGACACGGAGGTCATAAATTCCTTGAATTGACTTTGGGCCGTTATATCGGTGCAAGTTAGGATGGACCGTGCGCGGACGGTTCCCGATTCAAGGACCTCACACCTACAGTTGGCAGATTCCACACCGGCACATGTAATGGTAACCGAATTAGCGGGGGCGACCCAGACGGCGAGGAGGGTCAAGGTCAAGGTCAGGGTTAAGTTCAGAATCTTCATGGTCCAAGGATCACCCTGAATAAAAGGAAAAAGGACCCTGGACGATTAATATGAGGAAACGGCCGTCCTCGGGTCGTGTGACCTTTAGAGGTCACGCGATTTTTCAAAACCCCAAAACCAGGCCCCATTTTGTACTGGAGTATGTATCTCGACTTTGAGAGATATCCCTAAAATGTGGCCCAATTCGAGATAATAGGTAGGCCAAATACTCATGAAAATCGTCCAGGATGCAAATTAATTGCTTGTTGATTGAACACAAAACACAACTTTTGCACGATTTTATGTGTAGATTGGGAATCGTCGCGACCTGAGGCGTCCTGGTTGTTGCGGATATTTATTTCTTTTGGTTATTCGCATTTATTCGCTGATCAAATAATTTCCTAGGCAACGAGATGCAAAATTCATAAAATTCAATCTAGTTTTAAAATCTGTGTTTCGCTGCTTAGGAAGTTGTTTACGTGGGAGATAAAAGCAAATGAAAACATCAATTTTAGGGATATCTCTCGAAAATGGCTGTATTATGTGGATATCTTTCAAAAACGGACATATTTTAGGGATATCTCTTAAAACGGACATTTTTTAGGGACATCCCTGAAAATGTCCGCATTCTAGATATTTCTCGCCATTAAAAAATGTTGCTCCTTTTTGTGGCTTTGAAAAATCCCTTGACCTCTAAAGGTCACCCGACCATAGGCAACCTACCTGACCTCTTTCATGTCCTCCTTTTAATCGTCCAGGGTCCTGCAAATGGTGTAAAAAATCATTACCAAAAAGTGGTAATTTTATCGTCGTAGCTTTTACCCGAATTTGGCTGACAAGGGACATTTCCCAGGTGTCCCCTCGAGTTTGAAATGAGACCTACCCGGGGTGATAGACCTGGTAGACCCGAGTAGGTAAACAATCCGAAAAAATTCGTCTGTTGAATTCATAAACACGCCCGTGGTAGCGCGCCAAAGTTCAAAAATTTGCATCATTTTGACCTTAAAAGGTCACGGAGTGGGTCACAAGGTGGTCGCAGAAAGAAAGGTGCAAGTTACACCATTCGAATCAGTGCTAAATTCTGTGTCTGGTTCGTTTTTACAGCTTTCTGTTATTCTAACTTTTTAAAAAATTGTCTTTGGGCATGCGTGAAATCAAATTAGTGCGAACAAATTTTTTGTACAACTGTAAAAATTCGATAAGGTCGTTTTATCCTACGACGCTAAGAGACAATTTTTTAAAAGTTCGAATTAAAGAAAGCTGTAAAAGCAAACTTGACACAGAATTTGAAGCTGATTCGAATGGTGTAACTTGCAGCTCGCTACGACCACCCTGTGACCCATTCCGTGACCTTTAAAGGTCAAAATGATCCAAATTTTTGATTTTTGGCGGGCTCTCACGGGCGTGTTTATGAATTCAACAGACGAATTTTTTCGGATTGTTTACCTGATCGACCAGATCTATCACCCCGGGTAGGTCTCATTTCAAACTCGAGGGGACACCTGGGAAATGTCCCTTGTAAGTATTTAAGCATGTGTTTACATGAACTCGTGGCGAGATAATAGAGTGCAAGTACATGCTTACCGTATTTAATTGAAAGGTGCGACAGCTTTGTGTATGAAATGCCGGAGATTTTTTTGTTTGAAAGTAAGTTCATAAATACTTTCAATGGCTATAAATTTAAATTTTGCGACTGTCAACTGTCGGAATTCAAGCATTTACGGCAATGCCCACTTAAAAAATAGATAAATCTGAAACGTCTTCATCAATCAGGCTTTATCATTTATTAGCATTGACAAAGTTAACATGACACATGACCCACTGAATATCAAATTCATTGTCAGTGATACATAACTATGTACAACGTTTAAGTTTACCAAAACCAGTTCACTAAAATAGGTAATATAATTGATATTGCGTATATTGAGAGGCTTTTACTCAATGGAATTGAAAATTTGATTTTTTTTACAAAAGTGGTAACTATTCATTTTATTTTTTTCACAGAAAAAACTGCTCCGATTCAGGAGTCAATTGAGAGTGTAGCAGAGAATTGAGAGAGTCAGGAAAAACGGAGGAAAGTAAGAATTGTTCAGAGCAGGAGGAAGGGGACCAAGTTGTTTCTGGGATTTCCCCTGAAAAAAGAAAAAGCAAAATCCCTTGACACGGACGGGTCAACTAAATCTCCAGGAATTTCAGGCTGTCCACTTATGCCCGGGAATGTTGTCCTGCGTCCTCCTTCATCTGTTTCTCTTTCTTTGGAATCCAACGGCCTTCAACTTTGTCTTCTCGACTTTCCCCTCTGACCTCCAAAATCCGCTGATGACGGGCGTCTTTGCCGTCATGCCGTCATGTGTCGGAAGCGAGTCGAGGGGGAAATTTATATTGTGAGGTAAAGCTCAACTTTACTTGCATAATGTTTTGGTAGATGGTAGATTTTTCTCTTGATTTCTATAACGGTTATATCAATAAATAATTGATGGATCAAAAACGCTGATGTTCTTTACAGAGAAGAAGTGGCAAACAATTCAGCTAGTCAAGGTGAAGGATGAATTCGAACGATGTTCTGGAAATCAACAAGTGCTGTGAGTCGGGAGCTGCAGCTGCTTCTTGGAATCTACAACTTGGCCTATGCCACCATCAACTTCGTGCTCAAGCTGGAGAATCTTCTGAATGCCACCTTCCTCTTCTTCATCGCCATTCATCTTCTGCACACGAATCTCGCAGAATCCCGCATGTTCTTCTGGATCGCCCTCAATGCCCGCAGCATCGTTCCAGTCTCCTATGACTCGGCCTTCAAAATCCCGGAGGGCATCTTGGATCTCAAACGGGAAATGCTCCTCGCCAACAAGATCTTGGTCAGAGACTTGAAGAAACAGGCGAGGATTCAAAGGACCATCAAATCCATACCCGCCATGGGCATCAAGATCGGCAGCCTCAGAGTTGTTGAGCGAACAACTACCGCCGACTTTGTCGACTTTACATTCTCAAAAATATGTCGCCTTCTACTCACATTCAATAAAAACTTTTAATTTTCAGAAAATGTCAGACATGTACTAACTAACTGTACAATTAGTTTTGGCCTGCGACCTTTCCTTTTAAATCGTCCCATTTAATTACATGGATATACATACTGCGGACAGACACACAGACACACGCACACACAGACTAAGCAAATTAGAGTATAGTAATGATACACAAGAGTAGAAAACTCCTTCAAAATTTTAACGAATACAATTATCGTTCAGAATTATTATCTTTTCGAAGTCAAAGGTCAGAATGAACTATAAAACATGCACAACCTTTTTCTTAATTTTTCAATAACCCATAAAAATTTTACAGCAGTTGCTTATTCTAATGTATGAAACTATAATGTCCGCTGTCCGAAAGATTTTTTAACTTTTATCGACCGATATACATATTGGACATCCTCCCATCGAGCTGCTGCTCGTCCTATTTCATTCATTTAAGGTACACACGTGTAAACGTACATTTACTAAAGTTCAGGAAGTACGTATATATGCACCTACCTAATTTTAGTACTTGCATGTAATTAGCAAAAATAATAGCATTAGCGTTTTGGACTTGGACCAACGACATGTGCCGTTTTTCTACTATGTTGCATATCATTTTTCGAATGCACAGGACTTTGTAAAACTTGGACGCCGGTCGCCATTAACTAAAATGTCTTACGTAACGAAATTTCCGTGATTCGCGTTTGCAGCCTGATTGATCTGACCTGCGAGGAACCATAAATTGGATTTGCGGTTTAGCATGTCGACATTGTGTAACTCCTACCGAGCCTACTATTTTTACCTCGATCGTCAGCAATTACCCACTGCCCACTCTCGGCGATTTCATGCTGTACTCCAAAAATTCCGGGTCTGTCCGCTGTCCAAAGCTTTTCTTACATAGTAGTGGCAATTAAAGATAATGGGGAAATTGCTCAAGGAAGTTCAGTCCACGTTACAATCAAAACCTACACGCTGCCCTGTGCCAAATTACTTCCCAGAGTGTGCGAGTAATCTTTTCATGTAGTCGTTAACCGACTTTCGGGTCGTCTGAGTATAAAAGCTCTCGACCGCTCCAGGAGTTCGAACACACTGTAAAATTGTCAATTGTGACGAACCACAAACTTGAAATTTAAAAAATGTTGTCAAAACAGGAGTTCCATTTTCAGATTCGGCTCTTTGCCTTATTTTCCCGGCTACATTTTTTACCTCTGGTTGTGAACGAAGACACTGGCAAAATTTCGCATAAAATCTGCAAAAGAAAAGTGGCGTACAACAGGTTTTTTCTTGCCTTTGCATTCTGCTATGTCGTTTACGTAGACTTCCGACTCTTACAAGTGCTGAAAAATTTTAGACAAGGGCTTATCATGCATCACTTTGTCGTGCATTTTATGATTAGTTATGCCGTGAGCATTGTGGCCTTTATCACATTTCTCTATTTTTTCCGACATCCCGAAATAATCGTTGGAATCTTTAATACGACTTTTGACCACAATTTTTCAGCGTCAGGTAATTGTTTACGTTGTTTTTAAATTGTGGTCAAAATTTTGAAATTTAAATTATAGCTCGCATTTTTTTAATGTTTTTGTAGGAACTTCCAAAGGGCCTGGAAGAAAATGGTGGAAAATTTGGAAATGGGATCTTCAGGAGCTGCTCCTGATTTCCCTACCCGCTGCATCTTTAGGAGTTCCTGTCATCATGTCGGCTCTCTTTCTTTACGATCCGAGTCGGCTTCATCTTGTGTATTCGGTGCTCGGTCACAAATTTCAGAATCCGATGACTTTGGTCCTGACCCTCGTATTTGATGTAACGGCCCTCTACATTTTTGCTATGATTTGCCACTTTTGCTTTGCCTTTCAGTCCCTGTTCTTTAGAAAAGTTGACGTCATTGCAAAGAGCCTGAAAATGCAGCTAAAGTATGTTAATTTTGTTAATCTAGTTGGAAACTAAAACTTTAACACTAAATCCTGAATGCTTTTCCTGAAAGGTTCTAATAATTATTGAAAATCTGAACCTTTTTTTATCACAGACTCGCGAGCCAAATAAAAGACCTTCAGCCTGAAGAAATCAGCAAGCTTTACGTGGAACTGAAAAAACTGCAAATATTAGTCCAGCTGTTTAATGAAGCCAACCGATACGCGACGCTTAGCATCAAAGTGTTTTGTCTTGGCCTTTCGATTTTTGCGGGTTTCGGTCTCATCCGTTACCGTGACGAGTCGGCCATTTTGATCACGTTCTGTATCGCTGTTCTCATGGTTGGCCTCCTTGTTTTCACGATTATATTTGATCGAGCTTTTGCTGTTCCTCGCACCTTCCAAAATATGAAGCGAGGCATGATTTTTCTTTGTGGGATCCACAATTTTCCACCAGAGATGAAGCGAGAAATTAAGGCCATCTTGAATGTGGGGATCGAGCAGGGAAGATTTCACAAGTTTGAACGAATGTCCACGCCAAAGTTTGTGTTGTTTGTCATGTTCAACGTGTGTAGAATGCTGGTCACCATTCGACATTGATACAATTTATAAAAGCAAGTGGGTAATATGTATGTATTCAACTAGTAATTTGCAACGTGGTGGATACTATCCGTCCAAAGATTTCGGAATCAGCAAAAAAAATGCAATTTTTGTCTCCTATTTCACCACGTAACGCCTGCCATCCTCACTCTGTACTTTTGCAGCATTTCGACGCCACTCATGACATTTACTGTGATTTTGTCACACACATGTAACCAAATCCACCGGTAAAATTCTAATGCGCTGCCGTAATCTGCACATCACAGTAAATGTCTTGAGTGGCGTCGAAATATTGCGAGGAGTACAGAGCTAAATGATATTTGATGGGATGACGGAAACGAGTAAAACTGCAATTTTTTCTGGTTCACAGTACTTTTAAAAAATGCTTCTATGCGTGTAAAATCATTAAATTTAGAATTAAAAAAAGAACTTGAAATGTGCATTTACAAACGTTTTGGGGAACTTTGACCACTAACGCTTCTACATAAAACATAAAACAGCTGCGTCAGCTCAATATCTTATAAAGTGAAATTTTAGTAAATATAGTTCAGTATGTATACTCACTAGAATTTCAGTTCCATTTTTTGTCGTGTTTTGTAACAAACTCCTCATGGGTCATGGATTACAAGATTTATTCCTATCTGTAAAAATATTTAAATACAATACGTACGCAGGTTAAAAATACGTTTTCCTCTCACTCAAGTTATCGAGTATCAAGTCGTCTGGGAGAATGAATGAGGTTCTCATCAGACACATGAGCAGTAAGTACAGAAAAAAGGACTTTGAGTAAACAATTTTAATTTCTCGCGAAATCCAAGCAGGAATCGAGAATATAAATGCAGCTTTTCTCCTTAAAATGTTGCACCATATCAAGTATCAACTCTAAAGGTTACAAAACGTTTTTGGTTATTGCGTTTGGACTTTTCATGTCTAGCTGACGTCTAACGTATCTTGGCTGAATAATTATCACACATAGTAGCCAATGAAGACAACAACCCAATAAATGAGTAGTGAGTTGGTATGTAGATGATGCTTTATTTTATTTTTCATTTCTGGCGAAATCCATTCATTATTAAATGAATTGTATGTCTGCAGATAACAACGTTTTCCTCAAATCAAGTTGAATGCATTTTTGTCTTATTGCTGTGTCGTGTCCCTTGTCACTTGTTGTCCATAAAAAGGCAACGTCCGGACTTGCTGGAGATTCAGTCTTAAAGTTTGCGGTAATAGCGAAGGAACACCGTCAAAAATTTAAACAGTTATTTTTCGAAAATGGGTGAATTTTTCAAGCTCCAATATTTCAACTACACCCTCGTCCTCGCTGGGATCGCCATCGCACTGTCTTTTTGTCCAGGTCCTTATAAACCTTCATAATCATTAAAATCATTAAATTATCATTAAAATTCCAAAAAAAAAATCAATATATTATATTGATTTTTTTTTTTTGGAATTTTAATTTTGACAATAACTCAATCTAATTTTATTTCAGGAGGAAACTCAATTAGCTGCAGACGCCCGGCCATCGGTCAAACTTTTACTGGCCCTTATGGAACTCAATGCGTCGACCTGGTCAAGCAAATGTGCACCGGGATGAAGAATAGACGGACAGAAACCTGGATACGAGGCATTTGGGTCAGAAAATAACAAACCCCATTTTTTTGAATCTATATTTTTTTAATTTAATCTATCGAACATAAGTACTTAAGAAAATGTGTCATTTTAATTGCACTCTTTGAAATTTAGTTAAAATTTCCCTTATTTTACCCTGTAGGTAAAGGGCAATTGCGATTCTATTCCAACCATGACCGCGATCGCGACGTTTCAAGGTCCTCAGAATACTTATGAGAAGAATAATTTTCAACACGCAGCCATCTTTATTGGATGTAACTCGAGTGGAGTTGAGGTACCTGTTAACATCATGTGTATAAAGTATAAAATATTAGTAACTAATAAATGCGTATTTATCGAATTACACAATCGGGCAAAGAGCTCATAGGCTTTTTTTATACAGGTGTACGATCAATATGTTGGATCAAATGGAACTAAACGAAGGTAATGAATAATGGGGCTTAACTTTTACTATTATTATTTTATGTATTTAAGTCAGGGAAGAGTTGAGAAAGTTAAATACGTCAAATCATTATTGTTTCATTGCTTTTTATTTAAGACCACTTCGATACGGTAACGCTCGAGGAACGGAGCACGGAGGATACTATTACACAATCATCTAGACTTGCTCTTTGTAGATAGTGAGGGCCCGTCGATTTTGGTCAACATCTCGAGAGATGTTGACCAAATTTATTTAGGTGAAGAATTTATGTACACCACGGCAACATTTGAACGGATTTTTAGTCCGTACAAGAAACCAGACTCAACGCAACAAGAAAGGAATTTTTTAAAGTATTCTACATAATAATTGTGTACAATGTCTAATATGAGCAATATAACCGCAGTTTATTACCTTAAATGACGTCAAACATATTTATTTTAGATAAATAATTGTGAGTAGATGCATACAAAAATTAAAATAAACCAAAGCTCAAACTAATTTGGCCAAGTTTTATTTATTTTTTCTCCAAAAGGTCTAATTTAAAAAAAATCCTCTCATGCCATTCTCAAGAATACGAAAAAGGGGGTGTAAAACCAATTTAATGTAACAGACACAGGACTCAGGTTAAAAAACGGCGTCGAAGCTTAACAATTTTACAATGAAGTTTCTTTACTATTTTCAAAGTTTCTAAAATTTAAAAGAACTTTTATCTTTCACCGTACATACTTAGTGTTTCCATGATCATTTATCTTTTTTATTGATCGATTCGCGGTTTTTAAGCCGGAGCACGAGATTCACCCAAAGTTTGTTCGATTTATATATTTACATACATAAATACAGATACAGCAATGAACCCGGAAATTATGTTTGACTAACAAAAATGCTTTGTGTAAACTGTTTCGGAACCATTAACGATCAGATCTACATAGATACTTTGTATGCATGTCCATGAATATAAATAGCTGGGTAATTTACGAAAATTCCAGAGTCAACATTGGATTGACGCGATATGATGAGTCCAACTGTGGTTTTACGTTACATACTCGTACATATACAATATACAATATGCACCGTATTCAGCTCGATTTTTCTAGTCACTCACCGAATATCCAGAGAAAATTCCGGTACACAGCAAAACCAAGCAGCATTCTGGTTTTATTTTCTATATTCATACGTACAATAATATGTGCCTTTACTTTATGTCTCTGAAATACAGCAAAGGTCTGAGACTAACAACGGGTTTGTCCTTCGTAAGCCTTCGTTTGCCGTAATATTTGTCACATCAACGAAAATTATAGATAATGGTCCGACTCTAAGTATTTTCATACCGTGAACGTACCTTAATTAAAGCTCACGCTCAAGTCAATATTTGGTGAATATATTACGATAAATATTCCAAATCCACTTAGAATTTAGAGAAGGTCTGAACACGAGCCGACGGTTTTTAGGTCAGCAGCACTTATCAACTGCTTTGTACACTGTACACATCTGTAATATTCCATTCGCAGTCTTACTATCGTAGTTACAAAAACTTCTTGAAAAATGACAAAACCTGCATTGTGAATTTTAAACACCGCAAGCTGTTGTAAAACTCGACTGCAAAAATGTTGACCAAGCAAGAGTTTCACTTTAATATTCGGCTCTTTGTCCTCTTTTCACGGCTGCATTTGTGGCCCTTGGATGTTGACAAGAGCA
>JAQIVE010002741.1:0-18843 GCA_034698285.1 Sminthurinus bimaculatus | reverse complement strand
AAACTTCTGTGACCTGTACAGGTCAAACGGTTGAAGATAGGAGGTCACTTCTGTTATGAAAAATTGTCAGCATTGAATGCTCTTTCTTGCCCAACCATTGAAAAAAATATTGGCGCGAAAATTTAAAAACGCTGCAGTTTCAACTTTTCATGGATGGTGACCTTTGATGGCTCCTGGAGGTCACAAAAAGCGTGCCCCGGGAAAGTTGTAATGTAAAAATTGTCAGGGATGGTCAGGACAACCTTTGTACAAAATTTGAGCCATTTCGGCCTGGGAGCAGTTTTCCTATATGAATCCTGCACCGTCCTTTCTTACCGATCTGAATAATACACAGAGTATGCTATACCTTATACCTAATTCACGTTTCCATGCTCTGTGTATTATGCTTGCGTTTTTACTGGTGATCAGGTTTCCGCTGATTTTGAGTCGACGAGCATACGAACAGCCATTACTGTAGGCGTTAATGATAATATTATTTATTATAGGGACTTTGTATTTTAACTTTTGTTTTGGTGTTGTACAAGCTGTGTTGTGACTTTCAAGTTAGTCGTACAAATTGTTGGTAAATCGTTAAGTTACATTCAACTGCAGTGTTTTTGTATTGTACGAAGTTTTTGTAAGTAAGTTGGATATGAGATGTGAAACGTGAAACTGGCGAGGAAAAAAAATTGTAGAAGTTGCAAATTGTAAAAGATTGAGAGCCGAGAACTTTCATCTTTCATCACACATCACGCGTAAACAATCGTCTAGCTTTTGCTGTTATTTCCTGTGTATATTTGTACGAAAAAAACTCAAGGAGACATTTGATATTCAATCAAAAAAAGAGGCGAATTTTTAATTTTCATCCTAAGAAGTATGACCTGGCTTTATTATTGTTGATAAAAATAACAATACTTGAATTTTATTTGATACTAAAAAGTATTTCCTTTGATTTCACATTCTAATTTTGAAAGAATGGTACATGGTGAATAGACTAATATGATCTTTTAACTTTGAACTATGACATGGAGTCAAAAAATGTATAAATAAACAAATAAGACAAGAAATTACAAATTAGTCCATGCTTTGCTTAAATTATGTAAAAAATATACGCATTTAAAATTAAAATTTCAACTTAACATAACCCCTCGGGGTTCATTCCACTTTGATTGCAATTTTACCATCGCCTTTCTCTGCAATTCCGGCCCAACAACTTGCACTTCTCACACAAGGATGTGGGATGATGCTGCAAAAATTATAATAAATCCGAAAAAATTATAGCATAAGTACATCTAAAATGAGTTATTTTGAACTCTTGTACACAAACAACGGAAATCAAATCGGAGGTTTTGTACCAACTGAGTACAAAATAACACCGTCGATAAATGATAAATTGCAAAATAATAGAACAAATCACGAATCAGAGTAAAATATAAGTAAATGCATATTGTTCGAAACGGAAAATTATAAATTATAACAATTACTTTCGACTCATCAATGTGACTTTCGTCGCTTGACTTGGCCAGCGCTTTCTGCAAAAATTAAGCCAAGAAAATCAAACAAAACAACAATGATTAGAGATACGGATACCTTGAAATTTTGAAAATAATTGTAGGTTTTGTATCTTGTAGTTACACACTAGAATTATACACAGCATTTCATGTTGTACATTGATTGAATTTGAAACAGTGAATAATATAATTAGTCAAAAAAGTTGAGATAGGCTGTATAGACTGTAGATAGAGAAACACATTTATGCATACATACCTGACTGTATGGATACACATTGATGTTACACCTTTCACATTGTTGACCCATATTTGCCCAACTATTCCCAGACTCCCAAGTTCGGCTACATTGCGGGCAGCGAAATTTGCCAAAGACCCGGGCTTTTCCTTGATACGGAGTTAGCTTCGCATTCATGTTCCTTTAGATAAGTAAGAAAATGAATGAATGAATGTATTTTCAAAATTTAATTAGAAATTGATTTGCCAAGACAAACAACCACGTAACCTCGGATTTGACTCCTCGTTTAGGTATCATTAAAATACCATGGTAACCAAATTGGAGATACTTATTATGTGTTCTTCGTCTCGGTAAATTAATTATTGTGTCGTATGTAAACGACATTACTTGAAACTTTAAATTCAAGCCTTCAATGGGCAAATAGTAAATAATATTAATACTTAAAAATAAAAGTACTGATAACTGATAGCTGATAGGTAATTTATTATTCATTTGAATCAGAATTCAACGCTTGGTTTTCAAAACCACTTACGAACATCAAACTGATCAAGGTTTTGGAAAGCAGAAGGCACAAAACTGGAAAAAAATACCAGCCGTTTTATGAATAATAAAAAAAATATTAGAATCAAAAATCGCAAATGCAGATTGAGTTGAAAGTTGAAAGTAGAACGTCGGAGTAACGACTAAAGACTCTTACTAAAGACAGAGAGAAACGGATCCGAGATGATGATGTTATCAATTATCAAATGTTATGTCTCGCAAACTTGCTGAGTGGTCAATTTTTTCTTCTTTACCGTGCATGAAAAAAACGAAATACGAATAAAATACGATTTTTGTAGGTAGTGTATCGATAGGGCTGCTGATGACTCAGAATGCAAAAATTATATCACACACGTACTTAGTACTTACATAATATTATACTTAAGTATATCTTCATCTTGCTTATATTTACATTTTACATACGCTTGTAAACTTTGGTGTTGGGTGGCATTTTTTTGCATGCTCATAATAACTCTAAACCGCGCTATCAAATGACACTTCAAAAACGTATTTTATTCGTTGTTTTTTCGTATTCATAAAATGTAAAGGTAATCTTTTTATCTTTTTACATTTTAAGCCATAATTTCCAATTTATGTTGTTTTTAATTCTAAGTCTGGTTTCAATAAATGATAATACTGTCCCAGCGATTGACTCAAGCTGAGCATTTATTTATCGTTATGACTCATATGACTCATGACACATAGTAATTTGCAAGTTAATAAATATTTACATAAATATTGTATACACAATACACAACTTTGATAACGGTCCACTGCACTATTGACTCTTGACCTTGTAATCCATGAATCTATACACAATATACATAGAGGTGCATTATTTATTATTCTCCCAAAAATTATCATCTGTTCTCTGCCTTTTTGTCATTTACAGCTCCCAATTTAAATGAGATGATTTCAATCGTTAAAAAAAGTACATGTTATGTATACCGATTTGACCAACTAAATGAAAAATTCATAAGTAATACGCAGAACAGCTAATTTAAACTATTTGCCATAATTTAAAACTACGAGCTTTCTATTATTTATGTCTTCCTATGTCAACTTGCCTGCATTTGATTCGATAATCAAAATCAAATGCACTAAACAATCAATTGTACGCCGTTCTATATGTACCCTGCCTGTGAATACTTGATGGACAACGAGAATATGCCAAAACTTTTTTGCTCCATCGGTCGTTTCATTCTTCATGAGAGAGGATCAAAGTCGTGGCCTGGTCAATGATGATTCCAAAGATAGTGAGGATTAAGGTTTTGTCAATGTAGAAAAAGCCGCCGACGGTCAATCGAAGTGGTCGGAATGACCTCTGAAACTTTCGGAACCACATTGACCTCTTGACTCGACTTGCCCTCCAGGATTCCAGGGCTTTGCTCGAATCTTCAAAAAGAATCGCCTCATGTCTGTACGTTATATTGACTATAGCAAGCAAGAGGACGGCTCTCATCAAGTCCAGGTAATCCTTGTACACCACGAACATGAAGATGTTAAAGATGCACCCAAGTAGTTGCAAGATTTCCAGAAAAAGTGGAACGGTGCCGAACATTCCGTCAAAGTGACTCTGGAGAACCGTGAGCTGGTTGTAAATTTCGTACCGTTTCCTCTCCACCAAGAAATTCTCTTCTGGTTGACCTTGACCTTGCTGCTCAATCAGTTGACCTATGACGGGCTTGACCGTAAGTGAATGCCAAATAGGAAGGGTTGGATAAAGGGTGGACGTTACAAAGCTGAACAGCGTCACCGTGAAATGAAATGCACCTCCCAACAGTCTAACCAAAAAGTTGTTTGGGTCACTGACTAAAGAGGTCACGTAAAACGGCGAAGCTGGCTTGGAAAATGCCGACAGACTTCGGGCTACTGGAATGAAAACCACGGCAGCCATGCACAATCGGTAAACTCGAACTAGGGCACGGGTTGTAGACTTATCGTGGTTGCCAGTTCCTAGAGGTCAGAGGTCACAAACAAACTGTTTTGAGCAACAATAAAAATGACCTTTTTTAAAGAATTTTTGTACAACTAGAAAACCGGACTGACCTTGCTGAAACTGGTTGACCGTGTGGACAACAGCATTGAATACGTGGCAATGTTGACCGTAATATTTCAAGTGGATCCAGTTGGTATAATTGATGTACAAGTAAACCAAGGAGAGATAGCCAACATTGCTTTTGTGTTCACTGGACACTTTTTCATCCAAGAAAACCTGAACGGTCCGGAAAACCAATAGGAGCTGATTGATTCCCACAAAACTGTAGCAAATTCCCAACCAGGCGATTTTCCCGGACGACCTGTAGTACACCCATTTTTGGGTCACGGTCACTTCTCCAGTCTCCTCATTGACCTCTCTCATTCTGACTAGTTTGTAAGGAAGGAATCCTAAAAAGTCCCCAAGCCTTAGAAAGTTTTTCATAAAATGGAAACCTGCATTGTTCTCCATGTTTTACCAATTTATTTAAAGAAAGAATTTCCGGCAGTTTTTGAAAACTTTAAAACTTTTAAATTGTCTTGTGTTCTAAAGAAATGAGACTAAACGATTGAAGCGCGGAAAATCGGGTTTTAGGTCTGTTTTCAGCCTACACAATACCATAGCCATTTTTTTCTTCGACTGTTTCAAGTAAACAGACAAAATGCTGATAAAGTTGCGAGAGACTGAAGGAATTTTAAGGAAGGTGTTAAAATTCAAGAGTAAATTGCTTTGTGTTTTTTTCTTTGAAATTTTTCGACGCAGTTGGATATTGAATTCCCCGCCTTGACCTTTTGATTTTAATTAAAACAGACAACAAGTCGCATGGGGCTCATGAATATAAATTTAGTTTCGCTTGAGGTAAAAAGTGATTTGTGTTCATACGGGTACATAAAATATCTTGTTCACACATCCAAGAAATGGAAATTCGAAATTCGACGATGGGAATGACGCAAGCGTTAACACAGCCGGCAGGAATTGAAAAGACTATTCAAATAGAAAGCTGAAAGCCTTCAAGGCAAATTGAAATTCGGTCTATTTTTAGTCATTGTTTAACGTGACTTTCAACCGACGCCGTACTTCAACCAAATTTTATAAAATTTGTAGAACATGCAAACCAATTTAAATTGAAAAAACATGTACTCACATTCTAAATCCGAAAAACAGGGCAATAATTGCTGTTTTCAATTTTTATTCAAGTATGACAACAAATGTCGCAAAATACCAAACGCCAAAGTCCATCCATCTTATGCCAACTCGTTCAACTGTTGATGACAGTACACAGTACCAGACAATAATATATTGTGCTGGTACGTGATAAAAGGATTAATTTTGTGACTCGCACAAGTCATTGAGCGATATTTATATGATGTATACCTACATGTATTGTTTCTGCATGCATATTACTGTAGACCAAAAATAAATATGAGACGATGATCTTTTCATCTACAGTCATCATCTACAATTTTACAAAGTACTCACAATGTCACGAGAAAGGTAAATCCATAAAACAAGGAGCATAAATTATTAAGAATGAGAATGTGCTGAATGTGCTCGTACGTTCATGTTTTTATATTGTTTTGAAATGACAAGAAAGCGTTATGTACATTATTTATTGATGGTTCATAAATTAAGGTAAGCAAAATTAATCCTTAATCTTGGTTTTATATTTCGAAAGTTATTACTCAGGATTATGGGTTTGGAAACGGCTGTTTGGAATTATCCTTTTATCACGTACCTGTAATTTATTATTGCAGGGTTTGTCATCAGCAGTTGAGCGAGTAAGACCGAGAGTATCGATTTTCTTAACATTTCTGCTGCTGCTGTATAGATAAAATACGGACGAAATGATCATGAAGTTTGTCGCCGTTTTTGTAATTTTGTCGCTGGTAACCGTTGGACATTCGATGAAGGACAATCGGGAATTGTCAAGCCCCGGTTCCAATTCCCCAGCACTCAATATCCGAGTTACCCGTAATACAGTCCGTAATTTACTCTGGCCGTTTTTACGGTCACCAAACTGCAAAGGCCACCGTCAAACCGTAAGTACCGACTTACTTTTTTATATGCATGTATGTATATGTATGTATGTATGTATGTACATCCTGATTGCACACAGGCAAATATTTATGACAAATCTGCTATATACCAGAGATTCGTTTTTTTTCTTTCTTCGTTTATTGTTATTTTTGTTTCCATTTTTTCATAGTGCCGATTTTTTTTTTGTAAATTTTGTATTAGTAATTGGTAAGTAAGGAAAATTGACATTTTTGGTTTTTAAGGACCACCCGCACCATTATGGCTCATTGAGGTCATTTACGGGTGAAAGCTGTGATGATGATAGTAACTGTCCTAGACGCCATTTTTGCTGTGATTCAAGCAGCCTCTTTTGTTGTGGAATGGGCTGTTCAACTTGTGTGCCCTGCCGACAGAGTGGTTTTGGCGGATGTACGAGGGATGGAATGTGCTGCTCAGGCGTGTGCAAAAATAAAGGGATGAAATCCAGTTGCCTGTAAAAAACTGGCTGCGGGCAACATAATACAATTTTAAAACATCAAACGTTTTCAAGATAATTTGAAATTAAAACTTTTTCTTGCCTGATTACACGGATGTACTGCATAATAACGCAATGCCTAGCAGTATCTATACAAAATAAATAGAACGTTTTATTTCTGGAATTATTCTTTTTCAATACAGACATATACGCACATCGCACAAACATACATGAGTCCTACCCGAGTGTACTAATCTAACATGACATTTATGGGCACAACGTCTTTAATGTCCCCTTCAAAAACCCCGGGACGCTGAAAGGAGACCATAGAATCCCCTTTCTTGATTGTCACTCGATGGTTACCCTGGACATCCTGGACTTGGACTATGTCCGGATAGACGACCCAGTCCTTCATGACCCTGTCCAGCTCTGTCCATTTTGGGTTGTTGCTCAGAAACCTATCCCCCCAAGGTTCGCCATAGACCCACAACATCCAAATCCGCTCTTGCTCCAAATTCTTTTTTTTTACATCGGGTCGCGGGGGTTCCCGGATTTTCACCTTGTAATTCAGGGTGTCCGGTACAAGCTCCCACTTTGAATCTCCCCGCTTCCACTGAACATCAAACCACGTGGCGGAGTTGGCTATAAGAAGAACCGTGTACCGGCCCCCGCCGTTTAATTGAGTCCATTCTTTGGAAATTTCCAGCCGGATCCCCCAAACGGGGGCGTTAAAGGGTTTCCCATCAATCTTTATGGAATTTTCAAGGGCCATCCATTGACCAGATATTACGTCCGATATGTCCGAATCCTCGGCTTGTGGAACCCGATCCCGATTTGTCGGTGGTGGAAAATCGGGGTCACCGGGCTGCAAATGTTGGAGGATTTCCGCAGATCCTGGAGAGAAAAAGAATTTAACGGCGGGAATGAGACCTTTTGGATAGCAGTGCGGGTAGACACTGCAGGCGAGTCCGAGACAATTTCCATTGTGGTAAAAGTAAATTTGGATTCTATCCTTGGTGAATGAAAGAAGGACTCCGATGATATCCTTGGGTTTGATGGGTGGTCCGTATTTATTAATTATATTTTTGCCGCCAATTTTAACGTTTCTGATGGAGTGATAAAATATTCCCGTGTCATGCCCGTCAAAATCGTCGAGAGTCATCTCTGGTGTGACGAGGCCGAAGCTCACACGGTCTCCAGAATTGACCCGAAACCGCCAAAAGTGCTCCCCAGAATCCGCGGGTTTTGGATCATCCTGTCCAATCCACATTGCGTAAAGCATCTTATCGTCTTTTTTTGGATGTTTGGCGGGGTCAAAGCTGACCACTTTACTCGACATTTTGATAGCTTTTTTGTTCTTGTCGCTTGTCATCCAGCCCGGGGTCCATTTTTCTATTCCCTACAACATGGAGTTTGTTTCAATGATTATTTTTTAGTTTCATTTCAAAATTTTTGAAAATCAATGAAAAAATATTTTCCATATTTGATGGTTTTAGTCGTCATCACAACCTGAATCGGTTGATTTTCCCTTGATGTTGATGCTCGAGGGACGTTTCCAGCTCCCGAAACAGGACCATTTTTCGGATTTTGCGCTGATATTACCTTCAAATGCTGACCGGCTGGTTTTTTTGGTGTTTTTTTCTTAGATTTTTTCATTTTGATGCCTACGGTTAAATTTTATTCCGAGTTTTCCAAATTTCACAGCAGAGGGAGCAGATTCAATTCAATTTTCCAGAGTACATGCATTGTGCATTACATGCAGCTGTCGTTTTAAATAAAATTGTTTCATTGATTAAATGCAAGTGCATTAAAATGGTTTTTATTTATCTTGAGAATATTTTTATTCTCTCTATGGCAACAAAAAACATTATTTAAAATAAAACCCTGCAAAAGCGGTTTGAACCGGCTCCAGTAAAATATAAAGGGTGGCTATTATTCAGTCTTATCGTATGCATTATTTACATTTTTTACATACAGTTATTTGGAAGCCTTCATTTTTTATGGTTTTGGAAAAAACTATAGAATTTTTTAAATTTATTAAGGGACGGTACTTGTACTTGTACCCGGGTCTTTTGTAAATGTCGGCCGTTTGTCCAGCCGGTTGTACAGGGAGGCGGTTCGCATCTCTCGAAAAGACTTTGAACTGGACTCGGGCGTTTGGCCGGGTTGAGGGACGTTCGAACTCTTGGCCTCGAAGGATTTGGCCATCCACGTGAAAATGGTGATGTCGATGAACATCAAGATGGCAAACAAAAAGTAGCGACTCGACTGAAATTTAACCAAACAATTTTTGTACATTTTAAAAAAATTTTGAAAATGTTTAAAAATATCAATTTTTGGCCAAGTTTTTCAAATAGAATTTTATGCATAATATTTATTCATACCTGAGCAGGAAAAACATGAAGCTTGGCCACGATGGCGACGATCAAGTGCCCACTGGAAGTGGTCAAAAGCCAGGCAGATTGCATCACGCTTTTCATGGTGGCTGGAGCCTGTAAATAAATACACAAAAAATTAAGTTCAACCTTCTTGACCTCGGTATTCTGATTGGATTTTTAATTTCTGTAAAGAATTTAAATTAAATTTAAATTTAAAAGAATTGTTTTGTTTACTCACATAAGAATATGAGAATTCCATCCCCGTCACGGCAAAAATCACCTCGGCAACCGTTATTGTAATGTATTGAGGAAGGATCCAAAGAACGTGTAAAGATTCAGGATTGTCCAGCTTTTTCTCCATGACTAACTCGCTTATGTTTGTGAGGTTTTGATGTGCTGGAAACTTGGACATGTTTGAACTTGCCTGGTCAAAAATAAGCATATCGTCAGTGGAATTTGATTTTTTTAATTTTGGTTGTCAAGACAATTTTTGAGAAAAACGGAAAGAACGAATTTCTTATTGCTTACCTCGAGACTGAGTTCGACAAACCCGGACATGAGAAATGCCGCGGCGGCCAAAATTCCTCCAGTGGCGAGTTTCTCCAGCGGTCGGGTCAACAAGTTAAATTTCCCCAGGAGCGGGTAGACAATCTTGTCGAAAAACGGGATTAAGGCCAGCACTAACAGCGGATTTATCACCTACCGGAGCAAAGCAAGTTAAGTAAAAGGTTCATCGTTTTTAAAAAAGTTTTTTGAAAAGCTGTTGTCATAGTTTCAATTTTTTTTCGGAAATTCATACCAAATTTTTGAGTTACCTGGACATGTTCGGGTATGAGCGTTAGGCCATAAATATTTCGGTCCATTCGAGCTGCCTGTAAAATCCATCTGGAACCCTAAAAAAATTAAAGATATTTTACATCCGAAAGTTTTTTTACCAAAATTGGTTAATTTAATGCTCCTGGAATTTGGAAGGGAAAACTATGATTTTTTTTACCTGCTGCTCCATCAGCGCCCAAAACATGGGCAATGGGAGGTACAAAACCAGGACTCTGAGCACCGTCTTAATTTCCTCAACAACTTCCCTTTCATACTTGCCTACAGCATAATCCATCCAGTGACCTTTTCGGGAGAAGTGGGTCAAGCGTCCCTCTCGATAAGTTTTCCATTTTACCCCCAGCGCATGCTGATTTAATTATTTTAAATAATTTATCATTTTT
Organism: Sminthurinus bimaculatus; assembly: GCA_034698285.1. Lineage (NCBI taxonomy): Eukaryota > Metazoa > Arthropoda > Collembola > Symphypleona > Katiannidae > Sminthurinus > Sminthurinus bimaculatus. The sequence goes on along the minus strand of JAQIVE010002741.1, from coordinate 8,514 downwards.
TAATCAAAGGAAATGCACCACCAATTGTTATTTTGAAAAAAACGGTAAAAAAAGCAACTCACAGCAATGCACTTGAAAATCTCGACAATAATGTTTCCCTCCGAGTCCTGGCCTTCCTTTGCGTAAAATATTTTTCCAACAACAAAGGCAACTGAAAATCACGGATTTTTGTTACTTAACCTTTACTTTTTACTTGGTTTTTTATCCCAACAATAATTAAGTTAAAATAATTTGGCACGGTCGCTCACTCAGTCCAAAGGTGAAGACAGCAGAGGAAACAGAAAATGGAAGAAAGAACGGCAAGTTTCCAAGATCCCCGTCAACTCCCAACATGGAGACCCCCTCAGATTGAAACCGAATGATTGGAATCACCAAAAGACCCAGAAGACTCCCCAGACTGACGGCAAAGTAGAAGAGAGAGAAGTAAGACTGGAGCTGACCCTCCTGCTCCGGAAGCTTGAACTGATCCCCACCCATGGCAACGATGCAGGGCTTCACAAATCCCGTACCGATCGCCAGCAGAACCAGGGAAACGATGCTCAATTCACTAAAATAATTAAATTAATTTTTTTGCCGAAATAAATATTTAGCATTATTTATTATTTAATTATTCGTTGTATTTTATAAATAATTGTTACGTTTTGGGAAGATTCAGATCGGACGTTGCGGTAACCGCCAACAGCACGCTTCCGACAATGTAAACCACGGTGAAAATTAAAATAGTTCTGCAGCAGAAAAAAATGATAAATTATTCCAAAATTAAATCAAATACATGAGTTTTTGGATAGTTCACAAGTTGGTACTTAGTTGCACAGAAAATTTGCACTCACTTAAATTTACCGACACGGGAGTCTCCCAAAATTGCCCCCAAAAGGGGAGTAAAAACGCAGAGAGTAAAAATCAAGTGGTAAATATTGGTCGAGTCGTCATCGTTAAAATTTAGTCCTCGACTGATGTACAGAATGACAGATGCTGAAAATCCATTTATTTAAAATCGCAGTTAGATTTTGAGAATATTTTTCTTTTCGAAAATGTTTAGAAAATACGCAGAAAAATGTAAAACTGGCGATAAAACAATCTTGTCAAAAAACCTCATGAAATTTTGACGTTTCTTGTCAAAATTCCAAAATATCAAGTTTTCTCTAAATTCGACAACAATTTCACAAATTTTCATAGAAATCTCTTCAATTTTGAAGAGTTTTTGACAAGATTTTAATTCACAGGATTTACTTAAAAAATCGCACCTTTAATTCCAGAATACGAGAACTTGGCACAGAATCCGTACAGAACGATGAAGAGGACTCCCAGGGGATACCGCAGTTTCTGGGGCTAAATTCAGAAAAATACACTTAAAATTTCCTAATTTTCTATCTATAATTTTTGTATAGTTGACCTTTAATTAATTGTTTCACTTTAATTTACACCCAGCACCAACCTTGTCTATCTGGACTTTTACGTCCATCGTAACCCTTGGTTTTGGTTTAGTGTTTTCGTCTCCAGTTCCAGCTTTGCTCCCTCCATCTCCTTCCAATTGACTTGACTTGTCCATATCGAAAGTAAGTAACAAGTTAATAAATATTTGTCCAATTCGAGTCCAAAACTTTCAGCTTCTGTCAATCAGAAGTTAACCGTGTCTCCAGTTTCAGCGCATCTTACAACACGTTTAATTGCCTTGAATTTGAATTAACACCGTCTCACCGTCGCACAAATTCACTGTCACTCTCTACTTTTTGACTGGCCAAATATCCACAAATTTTGGCCAATTCTCAGTATACCGAATATATTTCACATAAATAAAGGACAAAAAGTAGGCTCATTTCGAGGAAAAGAAGTTTTACCTTTAATCCCTTCAACCCATTTGACTGACTGGATTTATTGTACATATGGGTACGTGTGAGATGTGAGTTGTAAAGTGTAAAGAGTACAATGTGTGTCCAAGTCCAATAATGAGATGTATCTATCTGCAAAATCTGCATCGCATCTCGACCTGAAGGTTTACAATTTACAATAATATGTACTTGCAAAAAATGAGCATAAGCTCAAACACACGCGACCACCACAACATACGGCTCGTTATAGAAAAAAGCGCTAGCAATATCATACATACATAATACATAAGTATGTGCTTGCTTGCTCATTGCTCATACATTTACCACTTATCCCAGCTAACAATAAGCAGCAAAACACTCGGACGGTTTTTATCTATCTAGTTAGTGTAAGGAGAATTCGAGTTTTTGCCCTGAGTTTTTGCATTGTTTTAATAAATATGTAAGTTAATCCTCAATAGATAGATAAATCGCTTGTTCGCAGAACCAGAATAGGACAATGTAAAAATTCAGTGACATTTAGCACCGCCGTCCACCGATCAGGTTAAAAGTTGCATGTATGAATTTAAATTTGCGCTGTACATAAGTATTAACATCATGCTGTTCACATTTATCGAGAATCAAGACGAGGTGAGAGGTGAGAAGAGACTGGATTTCGAAGAATTGGCCCGAGCAAAATCTTCCTGGAAGATGACATGGCGCGTGATTTGCATACCCGTTGGGCAACTTTTTCTACGTTACATGCAGTCGAATATGACTCGCTGCTGCATACTGCATATTATAGATACAGATTACAGATATTAGGTAGTTTAATGTGTGTAATTGATAACGTTGGGACTATTTGGTTGTGCATGCATTGTACATGAATTTAATGCAAAAATTGTGAAGTGTCGGCACTAGCAATAAGCCAAAGAAAAAAGCCGAAACATTTTGGTAAATAATACTGTTTATATGTATCAGTATTCCCACTTTCATTTACTTTATGCTAGATCAGTTGCCCTTAATTTGGTTAATTTATTCGCATAAAATTAACCATGATTCCGTAATGAAAATTAAGCCGTGCATAAAAAGTAAACCCATTAGTTAGTTTTGCTCCAGTTATGAATGTTTAAGAATGAAATGCATACATATATGTACCTAGTACCTACGTAGAGTAGCAAAAAGAGGAAACGTAAAAAGATTTTTATGCTTTTTCATGAAGAGTAAATTAATCAATGAAAAAATAGTAAAATTGGATCAAAACATGGATTACCATAATTTAACCACTTTTAGTCATCAATATTCAATAAAGTAAGTACGTTTGGGTTTTTTTCTCATGTTTTCTTTTTTGTAGACATTGTTTTATTGGCTTTGAAAGGTGCAAGTTAACACTTTAGTTTTGAAACAAGTTTTTCCTGACTCAACATGTTCAGTGGCAAAAAAGCTCCGTAAAAATTAGTGGGAAGCTCAATTAGAAATGAGTTGATAGAAGATTTTTCGCCAACATTGGGCTAAAACTGAAGTTACTAAAAATCTGAAACTTACACATTTTCGCGTCAAAGGCTTTTTGCTCAGGCTCTTTTTTAAAATGTCACATGACCCATAAAGATAAATTGTAAAAAACCATTTATAGAATTTAAGATGTGATTAGTAAATCAACAATCTTTTGGAGCACAAAGTTTCCAAAGAGGATTGAATTTTCCCGTTCCATCATATAAAAGCCGGCGGCCTGGATTCCAATCTTTGAAATGGACTTTAATATTTTTCTGAAGTAATCCCGGTCACTTCTTAGTTGATACGCATTATGGGCTGCAATTTCAAGCTGCTGCTTGAGCACCTCCATTTTCTCCGTGATGGTGTAGACTTTGTCAAAGAGTACAAAATTTGAAATGATTGCCACTAGGAAGATAAAGGCATAAATCAAGGCAAAAAAGAGATGTGATCCAATCAGGGTCAAAAAGCCGAAGCCTCCGACGACCGCAGCGGAGATGGAAATCAACTTGATGAGGTAGGCGACTATCGACAGGATGTCGTTGAAAAGCGTGATACTGACTTGGATGTGATGAAGTGACCGCATTCCTTCCTCAAGTCCGCCAGGCAGCCTACAATATGTAAATAAATGTCTGAAAACTGATCATGAACATAAACAATAAATTCTGATTATTTTTAAAAATGTATTATACTGTGACCTCTGACCTTGTTTTGTCAATGGCTCGTTGAATTTCCCCTTCTGTCACGAGCATGAATAGGAGCATGGCGAACAGGGCATAGTAAATGAAGGAGGAATACGCGTAAAAGTATACCAAGTCAATGAGCGCCAATGCCCAAAAGAGGGCGAGAGAAAATGACCCCGACCCCATACTGACCTCGTATCTGACCGCGTATGAGGTCAGCAAAAAAGGCGCCGTTGAATCCACAAGCATAAAACTCATCAAAATTGGAACTATGGCGTAGGCAAGAAAGGGCCAATAGATCAGCAGATTAACACGAATGGGCCGACGAACCAAGGACCGAAAAAATGACCAGCCCTTGACCAACCAACTCGTGACCTTCTTGCAACCCCTTTGACCTCTCTCTTCATTTTTATCAGGGCCTGGTCGAAATTCAGAATCTTTTCGCACACTTTCAAGACATGAATTAAGAAATATGGTGGCCGTTGTGTGATTGTCTTTGAGGACTGCCTGCCAATACCCATAATACAAACCAGTGGCAATAGCTGTCACTAGAGTACTGAAGACTCTTGTATGAATTTTTGTTACAGAGCTCGAATCTGAACCAAAAATGCTGGACAAAATCCTGTCCAGTATCAAAATAACTGTCCGAAGCATAAAAAAGACGTTCCAAAATCCATACAACATTTTTGACAAGTTTTCGTTTCGTTCATCTCGTTGCAACCGTTTCGCCTCCATGTTCAATTCAGTCGGCAAGATTTTGTTGAGAGTCAGCAGTTTTGTGGCCCAAAAATGGTATTTAAAGTCCCCTAATGTCAATATTGTTCGATTTTGACCACCAGTTGCTTGTTGGGAACTTGTTTTACTGCACTGCGACTTCTGAGGTACCAGATTCGAACCAGGATTTAAAAGTACAAATTGGGTGTTTGACTCGAGAGTTCTTTGGCGCCCATGCTCTTGCTCGGTGTCTTTTGCCTTTCTATTTTCTGGACGGATTTTGTTTTGCAACTTTGTTTTATTTATTGTTTTTTTCATCCAGTTCATAACGAGTTTCTTTGTAGGTGACATGACAAACGATGACTTCAAACTTAATGAATACACCAAAAAAATAGCAAGTAGCACAATATAAATTTTTAGACAGAAAAAAAGTTAAAAAGTAATAGTATTTAAGTGACTCGTAGAACAAGAATGATTTTACCCGACGAATGGACACGACAAAGGAGTAGAACAGTTGCTGCTTAAATCCAGTGTTGAGAATTTAGTTGCGCTGAAGAATGAGAATGATTTTACGCGAAAATGCCTTCAGAGTTTTTAATATCGTTTTACCGTTGAGTTATATAAGCCTGTTGTAATTAAAAACAAGTTTAATATTGTCCGTGAGCGGCAATCGACCCACATAAAATGTGAAAATTAATTAAAGAGAAAATGAAGTGGGCGCTTGCCACGTTTGGCTCGAATATTACATACATACATTATATAACCTTTTAACAGTATATGCAACAAAACCTGTATCCAGCGCTGTGCGTTTGTCAGTAAAGAGAAAAATCTTTTTGAAAGTTAAAAATGAATCAATAATTATTTAAATTTTAATATTTTAAAAAAGAGACTTTTCCTGGGACGATTGGTTTACAAAATATGGCCAATTAAACAGAAAAACTGACGAAAGACAACGCTTATCATTTTGTGAATTCGGTAACCAGAAAAAAAGAATCTAATATGAGGCTCCTCAAAAAGAACGCAGGAAAAATTAGATTTAGATTTCCAAAGAGTACCGCGTAAATTAAATGGTACTCGCAGCACTCGCAATATTAAATCGCACCATGTATTTTGATTTCGTCAAGCCTCAATTTAATCCCCTCATTAGACGGGTATTTTACTTGTTTTTTATGTAATATAGTCAAATATTACGTGGTGTGGACTCAATTTCAAGGGACATTAAAAGGGCGGGACGTTATGGAACATAGTACCTGAAACGGCTTTCGGTAGTAATATTGGGGATTTGAACTATAGAGCACTGAATATATTACACACGAGTACCTCAAGCAAAATTTGCCACAAATATTACTTAAACCATTTAAATTTTTAAGTCTGTACACGCGCAAACTTTATAGGCAGGCATAAATGAAATGTTTTGGAACTATATTATGTATGTGAACGGCAGTGGGCGACGTTGACCTTTATTGTTTCATGAAACATGACCACCGGTTTTCAAAATTGAAGCCTTTACAAGTGACCTTTGACCTTGTTTTGTCAATGGCCCGCTGAATTTCATGCAAAAATAAGCCCGAAGTAACCCCGATCGCACTTAATATTAATTTTATTTCATCAAGCAAGTTAGCTTTGACAAATTGGGATTTTGAATATTATATTATTGAAATTTGTAATTTAATTTTTGTTGATTTACATTGAAAAAGTTTCGATTTTTATTTAACGTCAAAAGAAAAAAGAGTACAGAATGAAATGGATTTGTCCACCAAACTTTCCATACAGTCCAATTCATATCATATTCAAGGTTACTAAGGTTCAATTGATCGCCATCGTTGTGTCCCTGGCGGGAATTTCGCTTTAAACAGGGAATATGAACAACATTGCGACAATGACGTCATTGTCCTAGAAATTAAATTCCTTGATGGCCATCAAGCACAAATTAAATTTTGGGGTGACCTCACTTCTACTAAACAAGTTCGTCCCAAACATAAAAAACCGCGCTGAGTTCCCGATTTTTCTTTGCAGTCCCCAATTATCTTGAGAAAACAGGTCTTTGCTGGTTGACAATACTAAAATCTAACGCGCCTTGGATCCTGGATAATTAAATGAACTATTCAGGATCATCAATATAGCTCGGCGGTGACTTACCTATACACTATGCATATCTAAACCATAAATAATTTAGAATTTTAAAATGTGATTAGTAAATCCACAATCTTCTGGAGCACAAAGTTCCCAAAGAGGATTGAATTTTCTCGTTCCATCATACAAAAGCTTGCGGCCTGGAATCCAATCTTCGGAATTGACCTCAGTGCCTTGTTGTAATAGTTTCGGTCACGTTTAAGTCGAAGCGAATTATGAGCGGCTATTTCAACTTCCTCCTTGAGCTCCTCCATTTTCGCCGTGATTTTGTAGACTTTGTCAAACAGAACAAAGTACGCAGTGCTGACCTCCAGGAAGAACATTGCGTAGATCAAGGCAAAAAACAAGTGTGACCCAGCCAGGGTCAAAAAACCGAAGCCGCCGACGACCGCAAGAGAGATGGCAATCAGCTTGGTCAAGTAGACGACAGTCGAAAGGATGTCATTGAAAAGGGTCACACTGACCTGGATGTGACGAAGTGACCTCATTCCTTCCTCTAGTCCACCGGGCTGCCTCGTTTTGTCAACGGCCTGCTTGATTTCTCCTTCCGTTACAAGCATGACAAAGAGCATACCGAACACAGCATAGTAAATGAAGGATACCAGCGCATAGTAGTAGATGAGGTCAACGAGTGCTAAAGTCCAAAATAGGGTGAGAAAAGTTGACCCTGGCCTTACTAGGTCGTATCTGATCAAGTATGAGGTCAGCAAGAAAGGCACCGTTGGATCAAGAAACATGAAGCTCATGAACATCAAAGTCATCGTATAGGCTAGAAAATGCCAATAAATCAGCACATTGACACGAAATTGCCGACGGGCCAAGGACCGAAAAAATACCCTGCCCTTGACAAACCAACTCGTCTCCATTTTGTGACTTGACTTGACCCCTTGACCTCGCTCTTGATGTCGATCTTGAGCCGGTAGGAATTCCAAATTTTTCCGGACACTTTCAAAACATGAATTAAATAATATCGTGGCTGTCGTGTGATTGTCTGTGAGAACAGCCTGCCTATACCCATAATACAACCCGCAGGCCACAGCCGCCACTAGAGTACTGAAGACTCTGGTATGAATCTCTGTTTCCGAGTTTGAATCAGAACCGTAAAAAATGCTGGACAAAATTATGTCCAGTATTAAAATAAAGGTCCGAAGCATCACAAAGACGTTCCAAAACCCGTTTAACATTGTTGTCAAATTTTCGCTTCGTTCATGTCGTCGAAACTGTCTCGTCTCCATGTTCAATTCAGTTGGCATGATTTTGTTGAGGGTGAGAAATTTTGTGGCCCAAAAATTGTATTTCAAATCCCCCAATGTCATTGACGTCGAATTTTGGCCGCAAGCTGTCTGACCAGAATTTGTTCCACTGCCTTGTGGTTGTTGTGGTACAAGATTTGCATCCAAATGGAAAAGTTTCAATTGGTTGTTCGACTGGAGAGTTCTTTTCGGCTCCTTCTTTCTTTCTGTATCTTTTGGCTTTTCATTGGCATGACAGATTTTAATGCGACCCTCGCTCTTGTGCACTGTTTTTGTCATCCAGTTTAGGACGAGTTTCTTTACAGATGACATGACGATTGCTGATGAAGTTTGTTGAATACAACAAAAAATGGTTGTTGTGCTGCTAAAATATATTTAGCACAATCTAAATATTGTATTTAGTTAGACGGAGAAAAAGTTGTATGATTGACTTGT